>PVJI01003611.1:0-121259 GCA_004026765.1 Micronycteris hirsuta
TTTTTCTGAATTCTTGTTTCTTCCTTCTGGTCCATCCCATTGGTTTGAGATCCAACCTCCTTTTTTTCCCTATTGGTTCCCTGTAAATCTTCCTCCATTATCCTTATCGTATTCTTCATCTGTTCAACTATTTGCGTCCACCTATTTTCCAGTTTTGTTAACAATTTGATTACAAGCATTTTAAATTGTGCATCTGATAAGTTGACTATGTCATCATCCGTTAGTTGTAATTTGTTCTGATCTTTCATTTTGGCCATTTTCATTCTTTTTATCTCGGTGCACTTGTCAGCTGGCAGGTGCCTGCAACCTGGGTCTCTTTTTGGATGACGTTGCCTCTGGGGGCGGGTTCTGGGAGGAAGCAATGGCGGCCTCCGATCACTGCAGGCTTCCGTCACTCCTCCGCTCCCCAGTTCCCCACCGCCTTTTCTGCCAGACTCGGCTCTGCTGGCTCAGCCCTGGCCTCTCTCCGGCAGCAGCGTAGCTGGCTTGCGGGATTCACCCATTGTTTGGGGCCCCGCCCTGTTCAGGCACTGGCGGCGTGAGTCACGGTGTGAGTCCCTCCGTGAGCGCTGCCTCTCACTGCGCTCCTCTGCTTGGTTCTGCCCTGCTTACGGGCCTGGATGTTCGTCTTCTCCTACCTCCTGGGTGTCGGACTTCCCTTCAGTTTAATTCTGTCCGTTCTGGTTGTTTAATTTTTCACTACTGCGTTCGTTGTTTAGACACTCTGGATGTGCGGGCAGTGAGTGCGACCACCTACGCTGCCATCTTGGCAGAAGTCGCTCAGGAGGAGTTTGAATTTTATTTTAAGGCTAATGGAAACCATCAAAAAGTTTTCAAAAGGGAATGACATGATCTCTATTACATATAAGAATAACTTCAACTGCTCTATATCTAGTACCTTGCAAGTCCTGATGTTTATTAGTCCTATAGAAAAATATTTGTTAAAGTTGTTAAAAGTACTTCCCCTTATAAAATTTATATTCATCCCTAAGTTATAACAAAATCCTCGATCAGAAATCTTTGAACCATGTATTTTCTTGGCAATGTTATCAGTCTGGCTGAATTAGGATAATCGCCAAGAACTCTCTACAACTTAGCTATCACCTATTCAAAAGGTCATTGAAGAGAGAGAAGCAAGCAGGTCTCTGAACAATCCAACATACAGTGCAAAAGCTCGTATTTTTAACTCACAGGAATTTTGTTGGGCCCTCATTCAGACCCTCTATACACAATTTTAGAGATCCCACATTATATGCTCATCTAGTGCGCAGATTAAAAACAGGAAACCAGAATGGAGAGAAGATGGTTGCAAAAGAAAAGGCAGTCAGAGTATCTTGGAAATCATCCAGAGCAACTTGTTCTTTAAGAATTCTATCCAACTATTGTTTCTTTAAAAATTAAAATTTTCCTTTAAAAATATGTAATTTACAAATTTAGTTCATGTTCATTATTTCACAAATAGGATAGTAAATCTGGGATTGGTCAGAGCAAGTGGGTTTCATTCCTTGGGTCCCACTCACAAAGTAAGAATTTAAAATGGCAGGTTAAAAAAACTCACCCATCTGGGAGAAGAAGGGTATAAGGGGACTAAATGGTAATGGAAAAAATATACAATAAAGATTAAATTTTAAAAAACCCTCACCCATGTACACAACAATGTGACTATATATAAGGCCACTAAACTGTACATTTAAAAATGGTTAAGACAGTCAATTTTCTGTTGTGCGTGTTTTATTACCATTTAAAAAAACACTTTTTGTAAACAACTTTAATGATGGTATTAAAGCTGTACACCCCAGGACAGTTTTATCGTGTCTAAGGGGTAAGTGTACATACAGTTGACCTTTTTTAAAAATTCAGTACAACCCATGAATAATGTAAATGCTTGTTTTCTTTAAAATATAAAAAGTCCTAGGCTGCTCAACCTGTACATGTTATTGTCATAAAATGCACACTGCTGATACACACACACAAAATGCTGGTACCTTAGTTTCAAGGTGAATAGCAACACCCTACTGTATTAGCAGTCACTAATTGTTTTCACCACCACACAGTGGTAGTTAAAAATCTAGTTTTACTTAAGAATGTGCTTGATAAAGTAGCAAAAATTATTACTTTATTAAACCTCAACCCTTTGAGGGAAAAAATGATGGAGGGAAGGAAACAAAGTTGCCCTTGGAAGACTATACTTTCATTCAAACATAATTACTGTACCAATGCCATTTTAATGTTTGATTGATGCTAAAATCCACATTTCCCCAAATAAACTGTAGGTGAAGCAAACATATTCTAAATCAGAATGCCATTAAGCATTGTAGAGATCAGAATACAAAGTGCTCTATCTTTTCCCCAAGTGTCACCAAAACTCAAGCTCTGGAAATTATGTAAGTGGCTACTAAAATCTCACTATGATAAAGAGTCCTAGATCCAGATTCCCAACTCTAGACTTCTCAAATTCGTGGCACTTCAGAAATTTGACCGTCTGAAGACTTATTTGCTCTGTGTTCCTTCAGCCACCAGGGGGCCCTATGCAAGCATGCAAGTAATCTGGACAATACAACACAGCAAGGGCTGGTAAAATAAAGGCCAGCGACCAAACCTGGCCAATCACCTGTTGTTCCTGCACAGCTAACAGTCATTTCAAGTGGTTGAAAAAAGATCAAAATAATATTGTTATATGACACAAAATGATATGAAATTCAAATTCTGGTTTCCGCAAATAAAGTTTTAATGGAGCATAGCCACGTATTTGTATATGTATTGTTGGCCCAGGATGTCCAATCGGCGGCCCGCAGGCCACATGCAGCCTAGGATGGCTGTAAATGTGGCCTGGTACAAAATCATAAATTTACTTAAAACATGATGAGATTTTTTTTGTGATTATGTGTTGCAATGTATTTAATGTGTGGCCCAAGACAACTCTTCCTCCAGTGTGGTGCAGAGACACCAAAAGGTGGGACACCCCTAGAGAGGTTATTTTGACACAAGTACAGAGCTGAGTAGCTGTGAGAGATATTACTTCCCAATATTACCTGGTACACAAACAAATTGCAGGGACATAGTTCTAACCTGACAGCATTCTGAGTGCATTGCATATAGAGGTATTGCAACATTTTTTAAACTTATCAGTGTATCACTCGAAACAGGAAAGAGAAAAGTGGACTTCCAACTCAATGTCACACTTTTAAGGCACAGCAGAATGTGAGTTATTCTGTTACCAAATTTAGATGGCAAAGCATTATGGTTCTTGTGCAATGAATGAGGTAGTTTTGCTATAAGAATACCTTATACATCAGCATTAATTACCATAGTAAGCATTCACAATACTCTCAACTCACAGGGGGGAAAAACAGAGAAAGCAGAATATCTTATCACAAAAGGATTTCTTCACAAAAAGAAAAAATAAAAACAAGGCTGTAACCACAGAAAGTTTCTGAATGGCTCACTTCTTACTCAAGCAAAGAAAGCCATTTATTGATGGCGATTTATCTAAATTGTGTTTGACTGCAGCAACTGAAGAAACTTGTTCAGAGAAAATAAACTTCTATCAGCCTTTCGGCAAGAGTAGGTGGTTGAAAAATTGAGGACAACAGTAGCAACATCAATAGGGAATTACAAGACAAATGGTTTCCAGTGGTTTTCCTCAGCTCCTGATATATAACCAGATATTACTGATTCTGCACAGTCATTATTTATTTAAAGAGCCAATGCAGAGTTCAAAGGTTAAAGAATTAGCCCTTTGAATAGTCTACATGAACAACTTCAGGCAACAAAATTTTCAAAGAAGAAAACAGTAATACAAGCTAAGTGCACCCTGTTAGGATGTGTTATAACTGATATTGGAAAACAGTATGTCATGAGAATACTATGATAATAAGAATACTACCAATTGTACAACACCAAAATAGACAATCTACAAGAAATAGTCTTAAATAAACACACAAATTACCAAAACTGACTCAAGACGTATAGCAAATAAAGAGATCAAATCATAGCCAAAAAATCTCCAAACAAAAAAAGTCCAGCACAAGATGGCTTCACTGGTAAATTCTACAAAGATTTAGAGAAGAATTAACGCAATTCTTCTCAAACTCTCCCAAAGAATAGATAACACTTCCTAACACACTCTATGAGGCCAGTATTACCTTCATACCAAAGCAAGATAAAGATTCCACAAGAAGCCCGGCTGGTGTAGCTCAGTGGATTGAGCGCAGGCTGGGAACCAAAGGATCCCGGTTCGATTCCCAGTCGGGGCACATGCCTGGGTTGCGGGCCAGGTCCCCAGTGAGGGCCATGTGAGAGGCAACTGTACACTGCTCTTTCTCCCTCTCTTCTCCTCTCTCTAAAAATAAATAAATAAAATCTTAAAAAAAAAAAAAAGATTCCACAAGAAAACTACAGAACAAATATCCCTTATGAATACAGACACAAAAATCCTGAGCAAGATACTAGCAAACCAAATCTAATAGCACATTAAAAGGAACAAATGGAATTTACCCCAGGAATGCAAGGGAAGTTCAAAATATAAAAATTACATTACTAGAATAAAGGGGAAAAATATCATCTGAATTAACACAGAAAAAATATTTGACAGAATTCAACATCCTTTCACGATGAAAACTAAAAACAGAGCAAACTAGGAACAGAAGGAAACTTCCTTAAAATGATCAGTGGCATTTATGAAAAATTCACAGCCAACATCAAACTTAACAGTGAAAACTGAAAGTTTACCCCCTAAAATCAGGAACAAGACGACTCTATCACCACTGTTATTCAACATTGTACTGGAAAGTCCTAACCAGAACAATTAGGCAACAAAAAGGAATAAAAGGCATCAGCAATTGCAGATAATTGCATTTATCCCCCCTATACCCTCCACCTCCCCACACCCCTGCAGTCACCACACTGTTGTCTATCTTCACTTTCTTGATAGTATCTTTTGATGCACAAAAAGTTTTAATTTTTATGAAGTCCATTTTATCTAGTCTTTCTTTTGTTGCTTATACTTTCAGTATCAAAGTATACTTTCAGTATACTTGCAGATAGGGGGGTAACAGCAATTGCAGATACACAATTCGATATGTAGAAGGTCTCACAGAACCCACAAAACACAACTAGAGCTGATAAATGAATTCCGGAAAGTTTCAGGGTAGAAGATCAAACACACAAAATTCAGTTGTGCTTCTACACACCAGCAATGAACAATCCAAAAAGGAAATTAAGAAAACAATTCTATTTACCATAGCCTCCAAAAGAATATAATACTTAGGAATAAATTTAACCAGGGAAGCAAAAAAACTTATACACTAAAAACCACAAAATATTGCTGAAAGAATTAAAGGCCTAAATAAATGATAAGATCTCCCATGTCCATGGACTGGAAGGGTTAACATTAACACTGCAATATTCCACAAAGCAATCCACAGAGTCAACGCAATCTCTACGAAAATTTCTATGGCTTTTTCTGCAGAAATGGAAAGACCAATCCTCAAATTGATAAGGAACTGAAAGGGGCCAGGAACAACCAAAATAATATTGAAGAAAACAACAACCACAAAAGAAAACTCACACTTAACAATTCAAAACTTACTACAAAGCTACAAAGCAACAGTAATCAAAAGTGTGGTATTGGCATAAGGACAGTCATACAGACTAAAGGAACAGAACTGAGAGTCCAGAAATAAACCCAAAACATCTACGGCCAATTAATTTTTGACAAGGGTGCTAAGACAATTCAATGGGGAAAAGAACTGTCCCTTCAACAAACAATGCTGGGACATCTGGATAACCACATACAAAAGAATGAAACTGAACCCCCACCTCATACTTGAAATAAAAATTATCTCAAAATAGACCAGTGACCTAAATATAAGAGATAAAACCATAATGCATAGAATACATAGATGTATACCTTCATGACCTCAGATTTAGCCATGGGATTCTTAGATTTTTTTTTTTTAAAGATTTTATTTATTTTTAGAGAGAGGGGAAGGGAGGGAGACAGAGAGGGAGAGAAACAGCAATGTATGGTTGCCTCTCACATGGCCCTCACAGGGGACCTGGCCTGCAACCCAGGCATGTGCCCTGACTGGGAATCGAACCGGGACCCTTTGGTTCCCAGCCCGCACTCAATCCACTGAGCTACAGGGATTCTTAGATTTGATACTGAAAGTATAAGCAACAAAAGAAAGACTAGATAAAATGGACTTCATAAAAATTAAAACTTTTTGTGCAACAAAAGATACTATCAAGAAAGTGAAGATAGACAACAGTGTGGTGACTGCAGGGGTGTGGGGAGGTGGAGGGTATAGGGGGGATAAATGATAATGGAAGGAGACCTGACTTGGGGTAGTGGACACACAATGCAGTATACAGATGATATATGCATGTGTGTCCTGAAACCTATATAATTTTTTAAACTAGTGCCACCACAATAAATTCAATGTTTAAAAAAGTGGCCCTGACTGCCATGGTTCAGTGGGTTGGATGTCATCCCACAAAGTGAAAGGTCTCTAATTTGGTTCAATTCCTGGTCAGGGCACACGCCTGGATTGCAGGCCAGGTCCCTGGCTGGGGGCGTGTGAGAGGCAACCAATGGATGTTTCTCTCACACAGCAATGTTTCTGTCCCTTTCTTTCACCCTCCCTACCTCTCTCTCTAAAAGTAAATAAAATCTTTTTTTTTTAAGTGAAGATAACTCAGAGAATGGGAGGAAGGATTTGCAAATCATGTGTCTGATAATATACAGTTATCAGAATATATGAAGAACTCTTAGAGCTCAATAACAAAAAGACAACCCAATTTAAATAATAGGCAAAGGGCCCTGACCGGTGTAGCTCAATGTATTGGGTGTTTCCTGAAAACCAGAGGTTCACAGGTTCGACTCCTGGTCAGGGCATATGCCTGGGTTTGGGGCCAGGTCCCTGGTTGGGGGTGTGCGAGAGGCAACCAATCCATGCTTCTCTCGCATATCAATGTTTCTTTCCCTCTCTTTCTCCTTTCCTTTCCTCTCTTCCTAAAAAATAAATAAATAAAATCTTTAAGATTTTTAGAGAGAGGAGAAGGGATGGAGAAAGAGAGGGAAAGAAACATTGATGTGCCTCTTGCATGCCCCCAACCAGGTACCTGGCCCACAACCCAGGCACGTGCCCTGACCAGGAATTGAACGGGCGACCTTTCTATTTGTGGACAATGCCTAACCCACTAAGCCACACCACTCAGGGCAAAATAAATAAAATCTTTTAAAAATATGGGCAAAGGACTTAAACAGACATTTCTCTTAAGAAGACATATGAATTTCCAACAAGCACATGAAGTGATGATCAACATCCCTGATTGGTCATTAATGAAGTGTAAAACGTCACAAAGATACTATTTCACACCCACTAGGATGGCTTTCATTTAAAACACGCACAAATATACACATAGAAAATAACGAGAGTTGGTGAGGATGTGGAGAAATAGCAACTCTCATACATTAGTGGTGGCAAAATAAAATAGTGCAGTCACTGTGGAAAACAGTTTGACAGTGCCTAAAAAGTTAAACATATAATTACCATAGGACCCAGCAATTCCACCTCTAGGTATATATCCAAGAAAATGCAGACATATGTCTTCATAGAAATTTGTACACAGATGTTCATAGCAACATTATCCATAATATCTAAAAGGTATAAACAATGCAAATGTCTATAAATAGATGGATGAAGAAGCAAATTATGACATACGCATACAATGGATTATGCACCCATTAAGAGGAGCAAAATATTGACAGATGCTGTAAGCTGGATGAGCCTACAAACCCTACTAAGGAAAAGAAGCCAGACAAAAAAGGTCACATATTTTGTATGATGTCTTTTATATATTTAAACAGTCAAATCATAGAGACAGAAAGCAGATTAGAAGTCACCAGAAGATGGGGGCGGGGGAGAGGAAATGGGAAGCAATTACTTAATGGTTATGAGGTGTTTTTAAGGGGTGATGAAAAAGTTTTGAAACTAGAGTGAGCTGGTGGTTGCACAACATTGTAAATACATTAAATACCACTTAATTGAAGACTTTTAAGTGGTTAACTGTATGTTATGTAATTTTCACCTCAATAAAAAACAAAACAAAGAACTTGAAAGAACTTGACAAGAGGAATGAAGACACACGTTTGCCTATTCCCAATTGAAACTCCACTAAATGATAGTAAAATGTTTTTTTTAAGGGTGTAAACTCACAAAAACAAAAAGGGCAGGAGGTGAAACCATAGCAACACTTTTAGAAGCTGGAATGCAGTACTCATGGTAACTGATTTAGCACCTGAAAAAGCTAAAACTTAAGCCAGCAGTGAAAAGAAAACTGATTTCAAACAACAATAGAAAAATAACCTCTAAACACTCAGGAAATGTACTACATCGGGTACTTTTGGAAGTTGAGGTGAAGATAAAACTGAAAACAAGACTGGCATAAAGCTTCTTTAAATGAGTTAATAATCTCCTTCCTGATTTTCCATGCCTCCTCACTCTGCATTACTGGATATATGTTCTTCTAGGCACAAGACTAAAGACTTCCTGAAGAGGTAAAACAGACGGGCGACTGAGAACCAGGGTAACCACACTGAAAACAGGGATGAAATAAATAAAAGTCTCTCTAAAACTTGTATATTGAAATCCCCAGTACTTTTCCCTCCCTTGACTCACAGTGTGTAAAGGGGCTTATACTTTGCAGGCAATAGTATAAACCCCTTTCTGGAAGATTCTGCTTTGGGGGATTAGCCAAAGAGAAAAGACCTACAGGTAATGACATCACAGGTTACAGTAAACTTGTAAAATTCCTACAGTGAGGGCTGCAGTTTGCAAGTGCCACTAAGGATCACAGAACTGACATTAATATTTTGGTGCCCCATTTAAAAAAATAAGCAGAGTCATAAATCATCAAAACATCTGAGAAAAGCTTCAACATTAAAGACAGCAAAAGGAAAAGTGGAGGAAAAAGACTATGCAGTAAGAGGGAAAACTCAAAAATAAAAACAAAACCCATCCTCAATAACCTGAAGGGAAAAAAGATATTCATAACCTTGAAATAAGAACATGTGCTTATTTAAAAAGTTAAAACAAAAACCCCTAGAAATTAAAAATAACAAATTGAAAGTTCAAAGAAAAATGGAAAGATCAAAGTAAAAAAGTTTTTCCCCTAGCTGGTGTAGCTCAGTGAATTGAGCACACCTGCCTGCAAACCAAAGAGCTGCTGGTTCAATTCCCAGTCAGGGCACATGCCTCGGTTGTGGGCCAGGTCCCCAGTGGGAGGCATGTGAGAGTCAACCACATATTGATGTTTCTCTCCTCTCCTTCCCCTCTGTCTAAAAATAAATAAAATCTAAAAAAAAAAAAAATTTCCCCAGAGTTAAGCAAAGACAAGTTCCAGAAGAAGAGAACAGAAAATGAAAAGAAAGAAAGAAAGGCTGGCCTCACTGAGAGGCCAGCACAATGGATGAAAAGAAATCCATACTAACACACATCATTATGAAATTTCCGAACATAAAGGACAAAGAAAAGAACCTAAAAGACTGGGAGGAGAACACATTACACATGAAGAACAGAATTAGAATGTTATCAAACTTCTCAAGAGTAAAACTGGAAGCTAGAAGAAAATGGAGAACAATACCTTCAAATTTTTGAGAATAATTTCTATCTAATCTAGAATTATACACCAGCAATAATTAAGTGTGAGGGGAAAATAAAGACATTTTAAAATATATAAGGTCTCAGAAATTTACCTCCCATTGCCTTCAGCTACTTGAGAAAGTACTCCAAAATGAGTATAAAGGAATCAAGCAAAAGGAGGACATGTATCCAAGAAACAGGTGATCCAACACAACAGAAAGGCAAAGAGACTATTCAAAATGATAGAAAAGGGGGATCTCAGAATGGCAAGATGTACAATAGCCTAGTCGTGGTTGCACAAGATTGGAAGGCTCTGAGAGAGAAGTCGCCAAGAAAATAAAATTGACAAAATAACTCATATGTTTGAAAATTTTGGGATGAGATTCAGGCACTTTAGGAATGAATTAGTGTTAAGTACAAAGAACAATAACAACAATCATTAACTCTAAAAAAATAACAAACTGTACAAGGAAAGAAAAATACTAATACCATACTATATAACTTAGCTATGAATAGCACAATATGTAGTCATAAACAATATTAATCTAACCACAATTATGATATAACCATACTGGAGAATGAGAAATGTGCCCATGTGAAACCAGGAGTGACAATGTACTAACCTTACCTTCACTTTCTACAATAGGAAGTCAACAGAAAATGGCTAAAACTGAAAAATCAAGAAATAGCAGTATGAGCATTTTATCTAGAATCTGAAGGCAAATACCAAAAGAAACTGCTAAAAGAAATGAAAGCAACTGCTACAAGGCAGAGGGGAAAGGAAAGTGAAGTAGAGGCAGAGTCAAGGAACTTTTCCCAGAACAAGCTTTACTCAACAATTTGATTCTTTAAACAAAGAAAGGCATGTATAACTTCTATGATACTTGTAGTAACTAAAAAAAGAAATAGAAATTTGCAAGAAAAATGGGAGTTTACAAGCTATTAATTGGCTAAATTCAAAACAAATCAGAAACTTGGAAAGGAAAATTAGCACATTAGAAAGGGAATTAGAACAAAAATGATGAGTAATTTTAAGAAAGGAAAATTAATGTTAAAAATGAGATTATATTAACAGAGCTAGAGTCAGAAAACAATGCAATAAGTAAAAAAGAAAGTGAACTAATTTATATCCAAGTTCATTAAGCAAAGGAAATCCACTTTATTCAAGAACATATTAAGAAGCAGTGTACCAGAATAAACGTGGAATTTCACACAGGTACTCAATTCCAGTATATCCCACCAAAGCAGAAAGAAAATACTTCCTGAGAAGAGTTTAAAAAAAACAAACAATTCCACTATTTTTAGGTTCTACCACTGCTGAAAAATCATAATGATAATTAACAGTTAATCAAAGGAATCTCACAAAAAAAAGAAACATGGGAGACTCATCTGGCAACCATTTACAGTATTTAGCACTACTATGACACTTGATTGAAGGGATAAAGTCAATAGCATAGAAACAGTGCTGCAATCACAGCTTAATGTCCACACATAGGAAAAAATAAATACGGTCAATCTACAAGAGAACACAGAATACATACTAGCATGCTTTTGTAAAAATAAAAATTATATATACATATATATGCCAGACAATGTAATTTTCTCCTAAGATCGTCATTATGGTGGCCTATAAGGAGAAAACAATTAGTATAAAATTAAGTCTATCTAGATTGTAATAAACCTTTGAATCCATTCCATGTGCCATTCTCACCAACAGGCAAGAAATCATAATAGCAATTAGGTGGGTAAAGAGTTGCTTTGAAAACAGTGAACCACAGATGTCAGCATTCAGAACTTGTACTTTTCAAGTTAATTATGAACAATATAAAGATATCAAATATATATTCATGTTTCCAAATATTACAGTGTTTGTAGTAATTATACACAATGGCAGCTATTATGGAAGACAAAATTCAGAATGACCAAGAGAAGAGCTGGCAGGAAAAATCCCTTAAAAGCAGAGAGAAAACAACAAAGTGGTCTAATAATTACAATTCCAAAATAAACACAGAACAGAATCACGCTACACAAAAATTAGAGTATGTATCATATATTTAGGAGGTAGTATGGAATAACACAACAAGTAGGGGCCAGGGAATCAAAGGAGAAAAACAGAATGGAGAATACTGTCTTTGGAGTCAAATACACCACTTAGGTTCATCAAGTCAATCTGCTGAGTTTCAGTTACCTTATCTGTAAATTGAGGATAACATCTACACTGAAAGGTTGTTGTGAGGATTCTAGATAATCTGTGTCAACAGCGAGCACTGTATCCAGAACAGACATCAAATAAATGTTATATCTATTATATATAGAACAGTAGTAGAACAGAAACAAATCTGCATCTCAATAGCACGCATATTACTACTGACTATAATTCTGAAGTCAACAATAGGGTTCCATTACTTAAACTAACAGCATATTACCAGATAATAATAAAAGCGTAATATAAAAATTTTAAAAGTAGTCCTCCAACAAATCACATCAGTAAGTCCTTTACCAAGTGATAAAGATATTAATCCTACACTTTGAATGAGTATACATACAAGATCTATGGTTTCTAGAAAGAAATTCCTGTAATACAGATCCTCCTTTCCTCCCAAATCCAGCACTTTCTTTTAGACAGTTTCTTCTCTTTAATCCCTTACTACTCTGCACTTTTTCCCTGGACTCTAGGCTACTAACAAGAATGACACCACCTACCCAACTTCTGTCTGCCTCAATCTCTTAACACCTCAACTCTCTAATTTAAAGCTGGTTCCCTCGCTCTGACTGGTGTGGCTCAGTGGACTGAGTGCTGGCTTGTGAACCAAAGGGTCGCCAATTCGATTCCCAATCAGGGCTCATGCCTGGTTTGTGGGCCAGGCCCCCAGTTGAGGGCGTGTGGGAGGTAACCACACATGTATGTTTCTCTCCCTCTTTTTCTCCCTCCCTTCCCCTCTCTCTTAAAAAATATAAAACAGCCTGGCTGGTGTAGCTCAGTGGATTGAGCACGGCTGGGAACCAGGCGGTCCCGGTTCGATTCCCAGTTGGGGCACATGCCTGGGTTGCGGGCTGGGTCCCCAGTGAGGGCCATGTGAGAGGCAACCACACATTGCTGTTTCTCTCCCTCTCTTTCTCCCTCCCTTCCCCTCTGTCTAAAAATAAATAAATAAAATCTTTAAAAAATAAATAAAATAAAATAATATAAAATTTAAAAGTGTGGTGTAGCTCAGTGGATTGAGCACGGGCTACGAACCAAAGGGTCGCTGGTTCGATTCCCAGTCAGGGCACATGCCTGGGTTGCAGGCCAGGTCCCCAGGAGAGCCATGTGAGATGCAACCACACATTGATGTTTCTCCCCACCTCTTTCTCCCTCCATTCCCTTCCGTCTAAAAAATAAATAAATAAAATCTTAAAAAAAAAAAAAAGTGTGTGTGTGTGTGTATCTACAAATATCTAATTTATCCTTTCACGTCTTCCTTTTTCTGGGAAAAAAGTGACCGATCTCCCATATAAAGCTAATCTCCCCATCTAAATTCCATTCCCTAGTTCCATCGGGAGTCTTCTCTTTCACAGCTTCAACATTCTCCTTCTCTCCACAGGGTACTTCCTTCAATCTGCCAGTTCCTTTAAAAAGCTTCCCTGAGATCTGAGTCTTTTTTAGGGTCTTTTCTCTCCACACCGGTTCTCAATGGGGACAAATTTTGCTTCCCAGGGATGATGTAACAATGTCTGGAGGAGGTTTTGGTTGTCACATCTACAGGGATACTAGTGGCATATAGCCAAGTAGGTACCAGGATGCTGCTAAACATCCTACAATACACACACAACTCAGACCCTAAAACAAAGAATTATCAGTGTGGAATGTCAACAATGCCAAAATTGAGAGACCCTGATCTAAATACTAAATTCTGAGGTCCAGGCCAGTATGGCTCGGTTGGTTGGAGCATCATCCCGTATACCAAAAAGATTACGGGTTTGATTCTTGGTCAGGGCACATACCTATGCTGCAGGTTTGATCCCCTGTCAGGGTGCTACCAATTCAATGTTTCTCTTTCACATATCTGTTTCTCTCTTTCCCTTCCTCTTTCTCTAAAAACAAAACAAAAGCAATGGAAAAATGTCCTCTGGAGAAGATGAAAATAAATAAAAATAAATTTTTAGAAAGAATAGTATACTGTCCCTGTCTCCACTTTCTCTTTCTTTTTTTCTCACTTTCAAAGTTGTATGGCTTCAGATCTTATCCATTCACTTTAACAGCCCTTAATACAGTCTGCACACCTGTATCAATCTCCCAAAAGAAGCAGACATTAACCCTTCCTCCTTAAACTACTCTACTTGAAAGGCAATAACAAAAATGAAAGCAGAAAATAAAGGAAACAGAAAACAGTAAAATCAATGAAACCAAAACACAATTCTTTGAGATCAAGTGAACACTATGTTCACACAAAAACCTGTATGTGACTCTTTGCAGCCAATTTATTAATAATTGCCAATTATCAAGAACCAAGATATCTTTCAACAGGCGAATGGATCCACTACCTTCAGGACATCCATACAGTGGAATACATTATAGTGATAAAAAGAAACTAGCAAGTGGCCTGGCTGGTGTAGCTCAGTGGATTGAGCACGGGCTGGGAACCAGAGGGTCCCAGTTTGATTCCCAGTCGGGGCACATGCCTGGGTTGCGGGCCAGGTCCCCAATGAGGGCCACGTGAGAGGCAACCATACATTGCTCTTTCTCCCTCCCTTCTCCTCTCTCTGAAAATAAATAAATAAAATCTTTAAAAAAATAAATAAATAACAAACTCTAACATTTAAAAAAAAAAAAGAAACTAGCAAGTGATATATACAATGACATGAATGAATGTGACCTTAAATGCATTTTGCAAAGTGAAAGAAACTAGACACAAAAGGAAGAAGGAGCGGGTTAACTACAAAGAGAGCCCATGGGAGATTTTTAAGATGATGGAACTGTTCTGTACACTACTGGGGTAAGGAATACTTAACTCTATGCATTTGTCAAACCACACAACTGTGTATCGCAAAGAATGAACTTTAACATATATAAATTTTAAAAAATAACTTAAGGTTTGGGGGGATTCCAAGATGGAATGCACACAATGGGAAAAGAATATACTATATTACAAGCATATAATAAGCTCAAGAAAGTATCCAGAATATATATATACACCTCTTACAAGTCAATAACAGCAACAACAAAAAAAACCAACCCAATTTTAAAATGGGACTATTTTTAGACCTTGAATACACATTTCTCCAAAGACAATATACAAATAGCTGGTAAACACATAAAAATACACTCACAACATCACTAGTCATTAGGGAAAAGCAAATCAAAACCACAGTGAGAGACCAGAAATTTAAAATAACAAGTAATAGCAAGGATGTGGAGAAGTCTGAACTTTCATGCATTGCTAATAGGAATACAAAATGGTGTTGCTAGTGTGTAAAAGTCTGTTATCTCCTCAAAGAGTTAAACATGGAATTAACATGTAATCAAATGAAAACATATCCACACACAGAACTTTGTTCATGAATGTTTATAGCAACACTTACAATAGTAAGACCTGTACACTGAAAACTACAAACTGTAGCTGAGAAATTAAATTGTAGTGATGCATAATAAAGCATTAATAAATATAAAATAAAATAATAAAGTAAATGGAGAGAGACGTTTTACTCATGGATTGACTGGATGACTCAATACTGATATCAGTTCTCCCAAAACTAGTCTATAGATTCAATACAATCCTAATCAAAATTCTAATAGTTATTTTTGCAGAAATTGGAAAGCTGATTCTAAAATTTTTGTAAAAAGCCAAAAGATTTAGAATAGCCAAAACAATTTGATAAAAACAGTGTTGAAAAAGTGACACTATCTGATTTCAAGAGTTACTATAAAGGTACAGTAATCGTGATACTGTAGTTATCAGTAAAGGACACAAAGCTCAAAAGAGGAGTCCAAAAGTAAACTTACCCATATACAATCAACTATATTTGACAAGGTGCAAAGACAATGCAGCGGAGAAAGGACAGTCTTTTCAAAGGATAGCCTTTTCAATAAATGAGACTAGAAGAAACGGACATCCATTATGTAAAAACAATGAACATGGGTCTATATCTTACACCATGCACAAAAAAATTAACTCAAAATAGATCACAGACCTAAATGGAAAACCAAAAGCAAACCTAGAAGAAAATCCTAAAAAAAAAAAAAAAATCCTCACCAGAGGATATGTTTATTGATTAGGAAAAAAGGGGAGAGAGAAAAGCGGAGAGGACAGGAGAGAAAAGAGAAGAGGAAAGAGGAGAGGGGAGAGGAGAGGAGCAGAGGGGAGATGAGAGGAGGAGAGAGGGGGGACAGAGAGAGAGAGAGAGAGAGAGAGGGAGAGGGAGAGACAGAGAAACATTGATCAGTTGCCTCTGCCTCCCATACACACCTGGACCAGGGATGGAACCCTCAACCTTTTGGTGTATGGGACAATGCTCCAATCAACTAAACCACTCGGCCAGGGGTAGAAGAAAATCGTTGTGAACTTAGTTTAGGCAAAGATTTCTTATATGTAACATCAAAAGCACAATCCATAAAAGAACAAATCAATAAATTAAACTTCATTAAAACTAAAAACTTCTGCAAAAGACACTGTTAATGAAAAGACAAGCCACAGATTTGGGAAAACCTCTTTGCAAAGCATATACCTGACAAAAGACTTGTGACTAACAAAAAGTAAAGAACTCTCAAAACTCAGAAATAAGAAATCCAATTTTAAAAGAGGCAAAGAATTCAATGAACATGACTAAAAATGATATAGATGATTTTAAAAGATGCTTAAAGTATTAGTCATTAGGAAAATATAAATTAAAACCATAATGAGCCTAGCTGGGCAGCTCAGTTGGTTAGAGTTGTGCCAGTACACCAAGATTGCAGGTTCAACCCCGGGGCCAAGGCACATATTGTACAAGAATCAACCAATGAAACAAGTGAAACAACAAAAATCGATATTTCTCTTCCTCCCTCTCACTCTCTTCCCCTTTCCTCTCTAAAATCAATCAATATAATTTTTTAATTAAAAAAACCAAACAAACATGAGATACCACTAAACACCCTTCAGAATGGGTGTTTATAAGAAACACCCAGCAGAATGGGCTGAAAAGAGAAATAGTGATACCACTAAATGCTGCCTAAGATGCAGAGACACTGGGCAACCTGTGCACTTCTGGTGGGAATATAAATTTGCCAGTTTCTCATAAAACTAAACTCCCGCACTGGAGGTTGAGAGGCAACTATTTTGAGGAATTTATAACCAGAGAAATAAAACTTATATTGAAACAAAACCTGTAAACAAATGTTCATAGTAACTTTATTCATAATAGCCAATAACTGGCAATAATCAAATGTCCTTCAAAGAGTAAAAGGTTAAACAAATTAAAAAACATCCATACCACAGAATACTACCCAGTAACTAAAAGGAACAAACTTAATATATGCAACAATTTATAAGTATCTCTAGGGAATTATACTGAGTGTTACAAGCCAACCTTAAAAGGTTAAATATGATATGACTCAATTTCTATAACATTTTCTGGAAATAAAATTATGGAGATGGAGAACAGATTAGTGGTTGCCAGGATTAGAGACTGGGGAGGGGAGGAGGGAGGGAAATGGGTGTGACCATAAAGAGGTTAGTGAGATGGAACTTTCTGGTAATGGAACAGTTCTGTATCTTGACTGTGGTGATGGTTACATAAATCAACACATGTGATAAAATGGCATAGAACTACAAATGCGCACACACACACACAAATGAGTGCATGTAAAGCTGATGACATCTGAATAAGTTTGGTAGATTGTACCAATGTCATTTTCCTGGTCTTGATATTATACTATCATGCAAGATGATACTGAGGAAAACTGAGAGAAGGATACCCAGAACCTCTCCCTTTATATATATTTTTATAACTTTCTGTTAATCTATAATTATTTCACAATAAAAAGTTTTAAATAAGCAAGACTTGAATAGACACTTCACCAAAAAAAGATATACAGACAGGCCCTGGCTGGTGTAGCTCAGTGGATTGAGCGCGGGCTGGGAACCAGAGGGTCCCGGTTCGATTCCCAGTCAGGGCACATGCCTGGGTTGCAGGCCGGGTCCCCAGTGAGGGCCTTGTGAGAGGCAACCATACATTGCTGTTTCTCTCCCTGTTTCTCCCTCCCTTCACTTCTCTCTAAAAATAAATAAATAAAATCTTAAAAAAAAAAAAAAGATATACAGACATCAAAAAAGCACGTAAGATGCTCAACAGTATCAGTCATTAGGGAAATATAAAATAAAGCCATAAGAAGATATTACTACACACCTATTTGAATACCTAAAACTGAAAGGATTAACCATACCAAATGGTGAGGATGTGGAAATGCTTCTTTCAACTTCTGGTAAAATGTGAAATGATACATCCACCTTAGAAAAGTTTGGCAGTTTCTCAAAAAGTTAAACTTACACCTATCATATGATCCAAGGGTAAAGGAAATGTGTCTACACACAGACTCACGCATGAATGCTCACAGCAGCTTTATCTGTGATAGCTCAAACCTGGAAACAATCTACAAGTCCATCAAGAGGTGAATGGATAAAGAAATTGTGGTATATGCATACAATGGGAACTACTCTCCAATAAAAACGAATAATCTATTGATATGGCTCAACAACATGGATAAATCTCAAAATAAAAATGCCGAATAAAAGAAGCCAGACAAAAAAAAGTATATACTTCATGACTCTGTTTATATGTTTTCTATAGTGACTTCAGTGGTTGTCTGGGGAAAGGTAAGTGGGAGGGAATGATTACAAGGAAATTTTGGGAGTGATGAATATGTTCACTACCTTGAATGTGGTCAAAATTTCATAGATACACGTGTCAAAACTTATCAAGCTGTACACTTTAAATAAGTACAGCTTATTACTGAACAAAATCATAATATGCCACATTGAAATATGCCACTTTGGCATAAGGCTTATTTAAGCTGAATGCAACTGAAAAAGTTGACACGGAAAGAACATACTGCCCTCCCTTACTGCCTAAAAGCAGGGTACAATTCTCTTCATAAAGGAGACACAAATTTCCATTTATAAAGCTGTTCCCTCTATAGTACCAGGAAAAGGTACATAAACAACCCTTATTTATCATACATTTCCTAGGCAACTTGCCACAATCTACAGTCCCTAGAAGCCAAAACTCCCCTTCTATTTTGTCTACTCTCTGCTCCACACTTTTTCATTCTGGTAAAATGATATATAAGCTTCCCAAACTTTTCATAGTGCCTGGCACACTTTAATTTTTTTTTAAGATTTAGTTTATTTTTAGACAGAAGGGAAGGGAGGGAGAGAGGGAGAGAAACCTCAATGTGTGGTTGCCTCTCACGTGGTCCCCACTGGGGACCTGGCCTGCAACCCAGGCATATGCCCTGACTGGGAATCAAACCGACAACCCTTCGGTTCGCAGCCCATGCTCAATCCACTGAGCTGCACCAGCCAGGGCCCTGGCACACTTTATTACATTGAATCATCTTACCCCTTTTCCCACCTCCGAACTTGCTTCTCCACCTACCACAACTGACCCAAACTAGAAAAACAGAAATAATCCTAGCCTCCTTCCCCTCCTTACTCAATTGATACTAGGTCCTATTGAATTCTTTCCCCTAAATCTGTCTCAACTTTATTTCTACCTTGCCATTTCCACTACTCTGCCCTTATCATTTCTCAGATCCACTATTTGTCCCCATCTCCATTCCTGCCTTACTCAATCCATTACCCACAGGGTAGACGAGTGAGCTAAGACAAATCTGACATTCCTGTCAAGCTTAGAATCCTGCAATGGCTCCCTGCTATATTCAATCTAAAATCCAAACTCCTCACTATGGCATAACAGGCTCTCCATCTCCAGCCACATCTAGATACTTTAGCCTGATATTCAGCATTTCCAAATTAAAGGACTATGCTCTCTAACTTGTGTCTTTGGGGGTGGTCATCAGTGGGCCTGAAATGTACTTCCTCTCTTATCTACCTAGGAAACTCATCATACTGGATTAAGTTTGACTGTAACTTCTCTAACCTCTCAAAGTTAAGCTCTTTGTTATTTATGCTCTCACAGGGCCTTCTCTGTACCTGTATTATTTACATGTTCATTCCAATAAAGTTGACAATAAATTTCATTAAAAGATTGAATGGTTTAGTTTATTCACTCAGTTAATGGTCTTGGGGTCCCTACCCTTTTGAGATCTTATTCAATGTTCTTGTCTGGTTTCTACTTTCTCTTCCCAGTGCATATCCTTCTAGTTTACCTTTAACAAACACTAGTTCCTTTCAGACTAGCCTTAAAGACGAAGAGTAAAATAACACTTAAACAAAACATTTAAAAAATACTTTACTATCTCTATTTTGACAAATGAGGATTGGCTTAACTAGATGACTCTGTCTTCACACCTCTCTAATTTTTTAAAAATTGGTTTTAGAGAGGAAGGGGGAGAGAGAAAGAGACAAACATCGATTTGTTGTTCCACTTATTTCTACATTCATTAGTTGCTTCTTGTATATACCCTGACCAGGAACTGAACCCGCAACCTTGACATATCGGGATGACGCTCTAACCAACTGATCTACTGGGACAGAGCTTGTCTTTATGCTTCTGCATTATCTGCTTGACCATATGACTCCCCTTGAACCACACAAGGAGCATAAATCTACTAGCCATACTTCATTCTCTGCACTTAAATAAGCTCCCATGTCCACCCTCAAGAACTTTGACAACACAAGTGAAAAAGCCAATGCCAGAAAAAGTAATTGCATAGTAAAAGTCATGTTTATATTTTAAAGTTCCTCAATTGCTAACATACTATGAATAGTAAGTGCAGAGGATTCTTTTGGTTGATTCCTCCCTCACTCCCACCCCCAGCATCTATTTTCTCCTTCCTCTCAACAGATTTTCTTCCATACATCCACTCCTCTCCCATGTGCTTCACGGGAAGCCAACCACATCCTCAGGCCAAGGGATGGGCCTGGCTGACTAAGAATAATTCCATCACTCTTTACCAGTGACTAATTTAGGAAAAGGGAAAGTAACCCAATTTTGGTCAATGAAATGAGAGGTTAAGTTTGCTGTAGGCTTCTGGAAAAGTCCTTCCTCACTTTCAAAGAAAAGAGCCAGGTGAAGAAAGTGTTTGTGTCTCTTTCTCTTCCCCAACCAAATATAACTATTTGGAAATGTTTAAACTAGAAAATTTTAAGTATTACTATTCCTTTCAAATAGCGATCAGATGATAAAAGTCAATAAGTTTCAAAATAGTAATCAGTCAACATGTACTGGGTAATATGACAAAAGAGCCTTCTTGCCTTTGCTTTGAAAAGGAGAGTTCTGGAAAAGCTCAGAACAACTGGGTGTGTGTGTGTGAAAAAATTTTTCAAAAGGTATTACACAAAGAGAAGCCTAACAGCCAGTACTGATCTTGGGAGATAAAAATAAATAACAGATGGCAAATTGATCAAAATATCAAGGAAAAAAATGTGTGTCAGTGGCTAAAGAAGGTAGAGCAGTTTTACTTGGGTTCTAAATTCAACCAAAGAAATAAATAGTACTTGTACATCTTTTGAACATGTGAGAACAAAATGTTAAAAAAAAAAAAAAACTGCCCTAACTAGAAATTTAGCATTTTTAAAATTCTGAACTTTCTCCTCATTTAGGTTTAGGGCAATTTTAATGACAAACCTAAAAATGCTTTAAATTTTAAATCTGAAGTGCAGAATAGCCTGTGAAGGTCACAAATCAAACCATAATCAGCACAACATGGGAGGGAGTAGTCAAAGAGGCCAAATCCTCAGCACTTAAAACTTCGAACTACAGGGCCGCCTGACCTCCAGGTCCATAAGGAAGCTAAGAGGCGAGGCCTAAATGAGCCAAATTTGGCCCTAGCACAACTACCTGTGCAGTACTCTACTGGCCTGGCTGTATCATTGCTACCATTTAAAAATCTCTCGAGTAGGGCAAGGAGTAAGAGACAGACCTCAAGCAGCCATTTTAAGTCAAAAGCAGAAAATCTAGTCACAGTAACACATGTATAATTTGTAACTCTTGCTCAGATATGTTTGATTCCATATATTCACCTTGAGGATTAGTTTCGCCAAAGGAAACATTGAGTATTTCTGTACTAAGCTCTTTCTGGGAATAGTGGTGAGGTAAACGGCATAGGAGAAAGAGCCTAAGTCAGAAAACCAGGTTTCAAATGCCAACTCTTCTACTTTCTAGAATCTAGATGGTCAATTCTATCTACATGAGTTTCCTCTTGTATAAAACAAAAATACCTACCTCTTCAGGTTATAATGAGACTTGGAGATAATGTATCAATATATAAAAATACCCTGTACATAATAGGAACTCATATACACTAAATTAAGTATTTACCTAACAACACAACCAAAAAAGAAAGTTACAAAATGATCAAAATTATAGGCTGTGAAAAAAACTCTTAAGATTGTCAAGCAGAAATTAAGCAATTTACTGGAGAAGAACAAAAGACTAGGAATCGGAGGTCCTGGGTTTCTACCAGGCAACTAACTAGGTAAAATGACCTTGGGCAAGTCAACTTGAACCTCAATTTCCTCTTATAAAATGAAAGAACTGACTTAGCCTGAAACTATTTTGTGCATTTTAGCAATGTCACACAACCAGTAATAGTCACGAATCTAAGAACCCAGATCTAGAGCTCCGTACTACCTCAAAATGTTTCCATACTGCCTTACCAAAGAGAAAGACTGAAACAACATATGGATGGCAGAGGCAATTTGACAAGTGGGTGGAGGGAAAGGTTTTACACTGGGGCTGAAAAGATGAATAAAATAAATTATGGAACTTGATACTATTGTACACAGTTAGGGATATAAAATAGGTGGAGCACAGTGAGGAAGACCAATGAGGAAGCAGGATACAGATGCAATGGAGCAGAAATTGAAGATAACCTTAGCTGTGACCTTCAAAACTGAATTTGGAGGAATAAAATATGAAGAGAAAACTACACAAATTCAAACAGAAGATGACCAAGATTTGACGTTAGCCATAGAGCAGAGAAAAAGGGGGAGATACAACTCATTTTCAGGAAGTGGCAAAATTTAGCACCCAACTAACCCACTAAAAAATGACAATAAACAAATTTAATTAAAAAGTGATTTTTTAAAAATGTTTTAAAGAACAACAGACATGGGAAATATGGCTTGCATAACAAGAACATCCTAATGAACAGGTTTAATATAATCAGAACAATGAAACCACCTCCTAGAGCTCTGTTTTTCAAACCTAAGTGAGTCATGAACAATTTTTTAATTTAATGAAAAAGAAAATGTCAGGGTAATGCCATAGTGTAAAGGTATATGCTGTTTTATCTGAAACTTCTATCTCAGTTTTCTGTGTATAATAAACATGAATGGTTGTGCTAGGTTAAAATGTTAAATGTATTTCTTACTCTATATCTTAATCAAAAAGATTTCAAAACTTTGTATTATGGAAGTTTTCTAGCACAGAGTATATAGTATAATGAGTCCTCATATATGCATCATCTAGCTTCAACAACTTCTGAACTTTTTTTTTAATATTTTTTTAAAAATGTATTTCTTTTTAGACAGAGGGGGAGGGAAACATCAATGTGTGGTTGCTCCTCACTTGGCCCCCACTGGAACCTGGCCTGTAACCCAGGCATGTGCCCTGACTGGGAATCGAACCAGCGACCCTTTGGTTCGAACCAGTGACCCTTTGGTTCGCAGCCTGTGCTCATCAATCCACTGGGCTACACCAGCCAGGGCTGAATGTCATTTTTAATTGAAGAATCTTTACTGAAAGGAAGTGAAAGTTGATAACAAAGGAAATGTTAAGTTTCCTTAATTTCTTTGTTGCAATAAAAAAACAAAAAGTAACATTTAAGATAAAAATTTCTCTATCTTGCCCTGCTGGTATGCTCAGTGGGTTGAGTACGGACCTGTGAACCGAAGGGTTCTGGGTTCAATTCCCAGTCAGGGCACATGCCTGGGTTGTGGGCCAGGTCCCCGGTAAGGGGCGTGTGAGAAGCAACCACACGCTGATGTTTCTCTCCCTCTCTTTCTCCTTCCCTCCCCCTCTCTATAAAAATAAATAAATAAAATCTTAAGGAAAAAAAAGTTCAAGTAAATTGATAAATGCTCAATAAATATTAGACTAATAGATATAAGCAACATCAAACATTACATTTTTTAAAAATAATTTCAAGCCTTTAAATTACTAAATAATAAGTAAATTTTTTCTGATGCTATATATTCACTATTAGAAAATATTTTAAAATACCTACTCAAACAACATCAAAAATCAGTTTACTTCCTATTTATGCATACCACTAACTCACTTCACCATCCCACTGCTAACATTACCTAATCAAAAAGAGAAATGGGTTTTGTAGATCAGACATACAACTAATTTTTATTTATTATTTACACCAGTTTTCAAAAATTATTGAATAAATACAACAGGAAGTCCTATTAACTTCACAATGCTATTTTCCTTAAGATTTTATTTATTTATTTTTAGAGAGAGGAGAAGGAAGGGAGAGAAACAGCAATGTGTGGTTGCCTCTCACATGGCCCTCACTGGGGACTCGGCCCGCAACCCAGGCATGTGCCCTGACTGGGAATCGAACCGGGACCCTCTGGTTCCCAGCCTGCGCTCAATCCACTGAGCTACAATGCTATTTTTTAAAGTGAACATATTTCCTATCCTAATCTGCACCTTAAAGAACTTGAAGAGTTTTTTAATTTTTTTAGTTTATTATGGGAATTTTAAAACATACACAGAAGTTCAGAGATTATAATAAGCTCCCATACACCCATCACCTAGCTTCAGCAGTTTTTGAATGTCATTTTTTTCCTGTGTCATTTTTATTTAATAACCTTTTTTATATTTTAAAGCAATACTGAAAAATATTTGCATTTAAGTACAACTCACAAACTTTCCATTAAAGTCTTCTGGGCAATGATTACCTTGATGGGAAAAAAGTGTTTTTAAAAATATTTTTATATATGACACAAATCAACATTTCTGAAAAAGTTATCATTTCAAAGCTCACATAACCCTACTTACTTTCTAATTAAAACACAGCAAAGGTAATGAAAATGTAACACAAAGAAATATAAAAATATTTAAGACACTGAAAACATATTTTAAAACATTAAAATTTTCACCTGCTTCTGTAACATTAAGACATATTAAGACCGTACATTTTGTCGAAAAATGAAGCCTTCAAATTACTTCTCTAGTATACCTGGGGTTTTCAAGCTTTCACAGATATGTAGGTTCCCTTACACACATAAATACCATATGTTAACTGTAACTATCCCAATGATTAAATTTCAGCTATCAATTCAAAGACAATTCATAAACCATACTACAAATCTTACAGGTCCAACTGTTCCACTTTTCTAAAGTTTACCAAAGTCCAACAAACAGGTGAGAGTCATGCAATATAATTATATAAACATTACCAGGTATGTAGAAATATATGCAGCCACATGCTGTGTTCGAGTTAAAATTATGACTGTCAAAAAAGCTTGCTCCTGCTTGTGACTCTCCCCTAAGTCTCCCTGAACAAACTCACTCCTCTTAAATTCCACTGTTACTTGAACCTCATATGGCATGCCTGGGCAAATTTGATGACTTGGATTTTGTTTTAGAAGCCAGGCTTACTGCCAAGTCTGCTGTGTCTACTCCCCTGACCCACCAGGACAGCTTTAGACAACACCTCCCTTATTTATGTTACTGCGATGAGCAAACTACTGCTTACTATCAAATGAGGCTCAACCTACTCAGGTTTCCTATCTCTTAAGAGCAATGCTATTGACTTCAGTGCATTATGGCTTCCACAACTCCACCTCTTACATAAAATAAAATATCACCAAATGGAATCATCAACTACCACTCAATACTAAGAAGGAAAGTAAAGGATACATTCAACTTCAATATCATTAACACAGTTCACTATACGCTCTTAAAGGATTTCCATTTTATGTATCAGTATTTTCTTTCTCTCAAGAAAAACAAACTCCACATTTTCTTACCAAAAATGTCTTTATGATCACACTTCACTGAAAAAATAAACAGAGCAAAACTCAAAAGTAGAGCCTGGTGTATGCCTTCAATAAAAATACATATATTTTAGCCTGGCTGGTATAGCTCAGTGGATTGAGCGCGGGCTGGGAACCAGAGGGTCCTGGTTCGATTCCCCATCAGGGCACATGCCTGGGTTGTGGGCCAGGCCCCCAATGAGGGCCATGTGAGAGGCAACCGTACATTGCTCTTTCTCCCTCCCTTCTCCTCTCTCTGAAAATAAATAAATAAAATCTTTAAAAAAAAATAATAATACATATATTTTAGGCAAAATTGACTTGTTGCCACGGAAAGGCAAATCATAATAGTAAGCTGATTCTACAATGTACCCAAAATTAATATCTTAAATGCTTAAGATACAGGCCTTACAAGACACCCCCCTATACCATTTCTTGGTCGTATATATAATACCCAAGTTTTAATTTTAGTATTATCTAATAAAACTACTACAGTATTGCCTTTGCAAACAGTTTAGAATATATGCCAAAATATTCCTTCTGCATCAACAAATGGGACAATCTAAGAAAACACAGGCAGAACAATGCTTTTACAATAATGAAGTTTTAACAAAACAATATGACATAGAATTTTTTTCCTTAGTTTTTCATCATACTCACTAAAATACATTTATTCACTAAACTCCATCACAAACTTCTGCTAATACCCTCGGGAGCATTCTCTGCCCCCATCAAAAAAAAAATGTCAAAGAAACATAATATTAAATAATTCTTCCAAGTTAAATAGTGAGATGTTTATCATTGACTCAATCACCTAATATATATTCTTACTGCATTCAAATCTAAAGAAAAATCCAATCTAGGGTATAAAAGTAAGGCTCAGCAGTAACCAAATCCTTCTGCACAGTACCTATTGTGCTGTACAAACACGCCATTAAATTTCTACAGGAAACCATACACACAAGTTCCCTTTTTTATACTGATTTAAATATCCAATTATACTTACTATGGTTTGCAAATCAACCATCTTCACACCACACTGAGTACCAACTTCATTCAACAAAGCAGAAAAACATAATTAAAAGTGAATGACCTTCAGTAATTATACTTACTAAGATATGAGGAAGGATGTAAAATTGAAAATAATAAAGAGAATAAAATAAAAATATGTAAGGCATATTCCAACTCATCTAAGATTTAAATGACTGGATCTCCAATGTTTTAGCTTAGTATAGGGAAAAGAGTCTAGGAAAGAGGAGGAGGTTAAAAGTAACCTACCACCAGTTTTGTGTGTGTTTTTAAAGAACGGTTTAAAGTTTTGTTAACTACCACTTCTAATGAGCACCACCGGACCAAGGACTGTGCCAAGAGCTTTCAATACAGAGTGTGGCAAAAGTAGATTTACTATTGTTCATATGGAAAATAATACAATAGTTAATAAATTATAATACAAGAATAAACTGTAATCTGCATACTCCTAACTTTAAACTTCTTTACCACACCCTGTACATTATCTCATTTAACACAAGATAAAATAGAAATATTGAGTAAAAATTAGCAATAAAAACTGAAAAATGAGAAAATTTCTAAGAGATAGTAAATTACAAAGAACACATGAATGAGATCTCCAAGCACTAAAACAAAGCAAAAACACTACAGGTTAAAGATTAGACAATGATCTAGGAAAAACTCAACTTTACATATAAAAAAGTTGGGTATTAAAGTGGTATCTGACAAAATGTATTTCTCCCCTTTTAAAAAGTGGCAGTAGATAAGATACTACACACAGTGTAACACAAACTCCCCCCAGTGACCCTTATTCAGGTAGAGAGTCAGTATTTAGTAATGAACAAACCCTGAGAATGAAACTTTTAATTTGAAAAATAAAGATTATAACATCAAACTAAATTAGAGATACACAGTAAGTACACTAAACTAGAGCACCAAAAGCTGCCCTTTATAATGGCAAATAACGTTAACAAACTACATTAAACACTTGTCAATTTTAAATTCTCTATTATTGAGGTCTATCTTTATTTTGAAGCTAGTCATTAAGCAAAAGAAAGTTTAAACAAAATAGTTTGATTCATTTTTAACTGTACAAATCAAAACTAGCATTGTCTTCATAGTATAAAACAAATAAAAGCTAAGACTCTAGGGTCTTAAATTTTCTTAATGGAAAAATCTCAGCCCTGGCTGGTGTAGCTCAGTGGATTGAGCACAGGCTGGGAACCGAAGGGTCCAGGTTTGATTCCCAGTCAGGGCACATGCCTAGGTTGCAGGCCAGGTCCCCAGTGAGGGCCATGTGAAAGGCAACCATACATTGCTGTTCTTCTCCCTCTCTGTCTCCCTCCCTTCCTCTCTCTCTAAAAAAAATAAATAAATAAAATCTTTAAAAAAAAAATCTCAAAACACCTCTATAAGCAAAATTCTTTTTTTTTTTTTTTTAAGATTTTGTTTATTTTAGAGAGAGGGGAGGGAGGGAGGAAGAGAAGGAGAGAAACATTGACTGGTTGCCTCTGGCACATCCCCAACTGAGGTCCCAGCCAGAAACCCAGCCATGTGCCCTGACTGGGAATTGAACCAGCGACCCTCTGATTCACAGATTGACACTCAATCCACTGAGCTACACCAGCCAGCGCTATAAGCAAAAATCTTAAAAAGTCAGTCACAAATGTATCTGACATTATCAAGTATCAAATCATCAGATCATTTAATTTGTACTTTAACAAGCTTGCTTAGGACATTTACTAAATTGAGCCCTTGGTTAGTCCTCAGTCTTCATCCTCTACCTGCCTCCCCAGATATTTTTCAAAAATCTTCTGCATGAGATTAGATGTGATACAGGTACTCTAAAATCTTTAGAGATGGAAAACCTGCAACCCAAAATTACCAAGATCTGCTATCTTATGGATCCGACCAATAAAAGCCAAAGAACTGAAACAAGTCTCAACTTCCTCTACCACAAAAAGTGAGCACTGACTCAAAACTTACGCAGTATTTACTCCTTAAGTCAACAAATACTGGGTGCCTACTGGGTTTAAGGCGCTATGCTAGGCACTGATAAGGAACGACTATGAACAAGGTATAGCCATGACTTCTGCCCTCACGCAACGTCCATTCTAATGAGGAACAGAATCCAAAAAACAAGTAAAACCACTGATACAACCTAATACTGCCCTGAATTCTACCAAGCAATTTTATTCTCATGGCCCTCTTTACTGCATATTATCATCTTAAAAGCATGTAAATCAACCCACTTAGTTTCTTCAAACTACACACATAATTATGCTTATTAAAATTAAAACTAATCTTGTAAACCAATAATTTTGAGACCTTAGTTCTGAATATATAACATAACCTTCTCAAGAGAATTTAAAAATTAGCTGCCAGGTGTTCACAGCAGCACTGTTCACCATCAATGTTTTAATGGGTAAACAAATTGGGGAATACATACAATAGAGTATTTTTCAGTCACAAAAGGAATCAAGTACTGATATGTTCTACAGCATGGTTGAACTACAATAACACCATGCTAAGTGAAAAAAGCCAGCCAGCCACAAAAGGGTCACATACATACAATTCCATTTATATGAAATACCCAGAATAGGTAAATCCACAGACACAGATCCCAGATTAAGGACTGGGCTTCCAAGGACTGGGAGGGGGCCAGGGAGAATGAGCTTAATGGGTTCAGGGTTTCCTTTTGGAGTGATGAAAATATTTTGGAATTAGATAGAAGTAGTGATTACACAACACTGAGAATGCACTAAATGCCAATGAATCATTCACTTTAAAATGGTTTATATGGTGTGTATTTCACCTTAATTTTAAAAACTTAAATAAAAAGCTACTAGAGTATTTTTAAATGAACTTTTTTGTCACAAATAAAACTGCTGAAGTTTAACTTTGAGGGTTTCAATTACAAATCAAGTTTCAAACCTTAACTCCTTCTAGATCCATATCAAAACGGTATTTTGGGTTTTGACCAAAAAAATCAATCATTTCCTAAAATCTGTTTTCACGGGTTTTAAATGTTATTCAATATTCGGATGTACATAAAATTCCTATTTATATGATGATACTCCTTTATTACTCATATGTTCGGTTAACATCTTTATTGAGCATATATTTGGTATAGAATGTGCTCTAATCAAGTTCATGCCCAGTAAGTTTGCTGACATCAACTGTTTGTTTATAATAAAAATATTCATTCAAACTAGTTGTTTTTATTTCGTTAAATCCCCATAATCTAAGTACAATTCAATGCCACACTCTTCACAAATGCAACTTTCCGCTTTGTACCTCTCTATTGAGTCTGCCGAGCAGCATAGTTATTTGGGTCATGGGCCCTCCAACCCCACTTCCCAATCTCCTTGAGGGGCCTCAGTCCTTTTTGCATCTATTGTAACACTGCAAAGTTCCTAACAGTACCTAGGACATAACAGGCGCTCCAATGATGTCAGTGGAATTGAAACAAACACAGCTAACAAATAACTACTGCGAATTATTTATTATGTTGAAAAAAACATGTAACGTAAAAAGACTAAAACGACTGACAAGACAAACAGGCCCCAGAGAATCCTTATGCCTCACGCTCAGTTATGTTTTTCAGCGCAACTCTACAGAACAGTCTGTTGAACATCAATACGAACATGAAATAATTCACCTGATACCCGGAAAAGATAATTAGGGATTAGTCTTGTCCATCTCCCTTTTGAAGTTCGCCTACATGTGTAATAGCAAAAGTGAACTTAACGAACCACAGTATTTCAAACCAGGTCACAGGAGACCTCTAAGTCCCCAGCCATCCTGTTTCTATTTCCTGATTGGTCTGACCTCCATGTATTATGGTGCCCAGCCTTCCCAGTTCACGATCTCCTTTAAAACATCTTCCGAGGTGAAGCTTTTTCTTAAAATAAAAATTGATTTCCAGAACTTTCTAGGCTAATGAACAAGGCACTCCACTTTCTTCTACGCTCCTGAAACACTTTGCTCAAGAAAAAAAACCTAGTTTTCAGAAAGTCCCGTTATGTTACACTTCGAATTAAAAGGGGGCCATAAACTTGCACAAGTGGAACTTAAAACGACGGCATTCCTCTCCCAGCAAAGCAGACTTAACAGACCGTGTGCACGAATTTTAGAGAGCTCCTACACTTCGAGAATGTGCATCTTTCGAATAAAGATTTTAAAAGACTAAGAATAGATGAAAAACCAAGTGCGCTTACACTTCACAGGGACATTTTCTCCGCACCACGCTGGCAAAGCAGCGACAACCAGGCGCCGCTTGGGCAGTGGCCCCGACCCTCGGCCCAAACCCCGGGAGTCCACGGGCCACAGGCGTCCCGGAGTCGAGTTTCCCACTACTTCGCTTCCAGCCAAGCCCGCGGCCACTTCCACATCGCAGCGACCCACTCGCCGCCTCAGCGATGTAAATCCGCTCTTCACTCAGCACACGCACGCACACACGGTGTTACCAGACACCGGACGACCCAAGGACCAGGGAGAGGGCGAGCGAGAAGAGGAGCAGACGCTGCCCGGTCCCGCCCGGCCCGGCACCCACCTGCAGGCCGCGAGCCCGGGGGCGGCGGTGCCGGCGCCCCGTCCTCGCCAAAGACGAGTTTGAAGTCGAGCTCGTCGTGGGCGCCACAGTTTGCAGTAGTCATCGGCGTGGCCCAAGGTACTACGGTTCCTCCTCAGGCGGCGACTACAGCAGCGACAGCTCCTCAGCGCCGCTTCATGCCGGGCCGAGCCGGCCGAAAGGTAGCGGCTCCGGAACAAACTTTCCGGGCGGGGACCGCGACGCCGAGCGTTCCGTTCCGAACTCTAGAGCTGGCCGCGCGCCGAACCGCACCAGGAGCTGCCGCCGCCGCCAGTCTCTTGTGCCTAAGCAGCCACTGTCGCCGCAGCCGACATTCCCCGCTCCGCCACAGCCTCCGCCGCCACCGGCGCGCTCCCGCGCGGTGCCGCGCGCCCGACCCCGCCCCCTATCGCGCGCCCGTCTCACCGGGCCACCGATAGGCCACTGGCGCCGCGGGTAAACCAGATGGCCCCGCCCCCTCACCGGCCCACCGCGTGACCCCGTCTGCGGAGAAGGAAGTCACGTGAACACGCAGGGCTGGATAGCCCGGTACTTCTTGGGAGTTGTAGTTTGGTCTCTATTCCTTTCTCAACTTCTGAACCAGGCCCGCGCACCCGGGTATAAAGTTGATATGTGTGAGTGGGTTGAGGAGCCCATCCCCGGCAATCGGAAAAAATCCCTTCCCTAATTTATGGGTCTGTAGCTCACGTGGAGGAAGGGGCGCCGGAGCCCTGAGTTTACGGGTCTGTGCGGTATTACTCTGCTTCACTGGGTTTGGTCAAGGTGTCAGGGCCGCGGACGGTTACGTGAGCTCCACTCAGACCGACCCCAAGCCTAATGACGGGGTCTGGAGAAGGCGGGGACCAGACCTAGCGTGGGGCGGAGCCAGAGACCTGGGCTGCACTACAAGTCTCGCAGCCCCACTCCAACGGGACGGGTACAACACTTATCTAGCTGAGCCTTTGTGTGCCCCCATGCGCCGGCCTGGCAGCCGCTCCCTCGAGGACAGGCCGCTCATTCAAGGCTTCGGCAAAGCCTGAGGGGCACGGTCTGTCCCTACTGGAAGTTGAAAAGCCCGTCGTACATATGTGTCCGAGTACAAATGAAAGCGGGAGGAATCGTGTTACCGAAACCGAGTGGCTGTTAGTAGGGAAGTGGCACTGTCTAAAGAACCGTTTTCACGCCTGAACCCTCCCCAGTAGGCCAGTCTTCTCCTGAGACTATCCAAGACAGCCTCCTCCTGGGGCCCGTGATAGAGGCCGTGCCGGGGGAATCAGAGCCAGGCTTGTTTACTTACTTGCAGCTGCTCCAAGGCGCAGGTTGGACGGGAAGCTGGGAGAGGTGGAGGTGACCGGCTCCCCTAGCTCCGGGTCCCACGGGACGTAGCATCCCTACAAGCGTGTTGCGGGGAACCCAGTGGGGACGTAGAGATAAATTAGTCTCCCTTTAGGGGTGGGGGAGAGGCCAGCAAATCTATAATCACTGTGCAGAGATTAGGGCTGTGCCATGTGCTCAGAGGTTCATAATCCCACTGGCTACAAATCCTCCAAAGGGCTAATTACGAATTGGAGAGATGGACAAGAGCTGAGGGAGCTGGTTCCAGACAGAACAGATTTCCAAGGACTTGGAGACCAAAAGTAACTGCAGTGGGAAATCAAAGGTTAGGCCAGATGAATGGACTACAAACCACACTTCAAGGTATGTGGACTTTATCCTGAAGGCAGTAGGGAACCACAGAAGGGTTTAGAACACGGTACTTCCATGTTCAGAAATCCTAATCACACTGGATTGAACTGGGAGCAGTGGGGGTTAGAGGTAGGAGAGGATAACAGTGGTCAAGGAGAGGGAGCAAATGGCATTAAGTGGATGTAACATCCTCCCAATAAGCTGTCCTGCTTTCAAAGGATCTCCAGCCTTGAGGGACTGAGTGTAGAACTTAAGAGGCCAAAAGCCACACTAACTTTGCAGCCTTCTGCCCCAGCAGATGGCTGGCCTGCCAATTAGTACCACAGGTAACATGATCCCGGTATAATAAAAGACCCCAGAAGGTTGTCCAACTTACACCTTCCCCTCCCCATAAAACAAAGCAATTTCAGGATGTGTGCCCCTGCCCCCATACACATACCTCTCAGGTTATCTGTGGGAGAAAATGGACCTGTGTCTAGCCTTTCTGCCCTCTACACATGACTTTACCTGAATCAGGGACTCAGCCAGCCAGGCCAGGGAAAAGGCAAGAGGGAGATGGGGCCTGTCAGTCCCACTGCTAGAAAGGGACCGCAGAAGCTGCAGATGGCTTGAAAAATTCACCCACTCATCAAATACTGGGTGATGCAGCTGTGTTCTCTGCCACTGTAAAAACTTACAAGGACTCAGGTCTTGGGGAAAGTTTCTGGTCTGGAAGAAACTGAGAATCCTACCATGGAGTGATGAGGGTGGGCTAGGGGTGGGCCCCAACTTTAGGAAGAATGTCACCACTTTGATAAGAAAGGCAGCAATGACTGGAGCTCTGCAGGTTGTGACAGGTCCCCACCAGTCACATACACGGACCAATACACAAACTAACTCCACCCCTTTTTCTCAATTAGGGCGGGACTTCCCCCCTGAGCTCTTCCTTAGGCCAGCTCCAAAGCTCTTTTTAGATGGCTGGAGGCCATCTGACTCACCTCCAGCCTTCTGAGAGTCCTGGGAAACCTGGAAGCTCAGGGGACCAGTGCAATACATAGAACCCTAGACTGGGCCAGCTGTGCAGGTCCCTGTATGCCCCCTCTCGCTCCTGTGTGAATGCCAGCCAGGCTTGAGATTTAGGGAAAGCCATCTACTTCATCAGCTGCCCCAGGCCTAGCTCTGAGGCCCAGTTGTGGAAGGCTCTCCTTATGGCCTCTGAGCCATGGGATGATACAGTTTAGCCCAGTCCAACCAGCTTTGTTCCACATTAGAAGAAACAGGAGCCATGGAGGAAAGTCAGAGTTTAGAAGACTTCCTCTCCATGCCACACATCCCTTCCCCCTCAAACTCTTGTTTGATACTTCTGTGCCTGCTCCCCACCCCCATGACAAGGCTGGCCACAGGGGACACAAGGACTGCCCTTGAGCAGCTCCAGTCTACAATCCAAGACAATCAGTTGCTGAAATCAGCACAGGCTATTTCGTTTGTCCTCAGATGCTAGGCTAAGGAGTTTGGACTTGATCCAGAGGGCAGTGGAGAGCCATGGAAGAGTTCTGAGCAAGAGCGACACCTAGAAGGAACTAAGAGTGCAGGACTACGAGAGTAAGAGGTTCCCCATTCATCTGCACAAAGTGCGATCTTCCTGCTGTGGTCTTTGGAAGACCTGCCACCCTCTCTAGTCTTACTCATCCCTCCCTCTCATATTCATATTAAAACCATTTGTCCTCAAAATGTGATGAGTTAAGAGGAAGTCCTCAATCAAGACAGCTGGAATGGATGGAGAAGTGTTGTGGCCACTAGCCCAGAGATGGGTTTGGGTGTCTAAGAAGCCTTAGTTTAAGGTGGGCAAGGTGAGAACAGTGGATGGAGCTTTCACACCCGACTGGGCCCTCCAGTTAGTACCAGCTCTTAGGTAGGTTACTCTGAGACCAAGGCAGACAGCACTGAGGTGTGCTAAAGTGAAACCATTTGTGAGCCAACCTATTCAACTAGGATCTTTGTCAGACATCCTTACTCATGGAGCACACACTAGCCCCTACCTACCTGCTCCCCTGTGAATGACCCTCTCCTCAATACTTCTCCTGGGCCCTCAAAGTCCCCACACTCCATCCTCTATCTCAGCAACTGACCTCTACCCCTGCCTCTCCTTCTCCATAGTCTAGAAAGGAATCTGACACTGCCAGAGAAGGGGTTTCCCCAGGAAACCACAATAGTGGGCAAAGAAACTGGAGGACAAAGCCCGACCCCACTGGGGAAGATCTTAAGACTGGGTACCTGGCCCACAAGGGTCCTCCTATAAGCTCTGACTGGCTCAGGATGCCTGGGGGGCATCCACGAGGGCCTCACCATCTGCCCTGTTCCAACTGGGGTATAAGGAATGGCAAAGGGGGCATTTTGACTAAAAGTATTTTGTAGGAAAAATCAGAAGGAAATTGTGCCTAAACCTTGATGGCTGAGACCAGACTAAGCCTCATTCGCTCTCCTGGGTGGGGTCCCTTTTCTGAGAGCACCCATCTGGGCAGTGAGGGCAGGCTCAGCATGGCAGTGCCCTATCACAGGGCTAGCCTATTTATCCTCCAGCTGGCCTCAAGCAAGCAGAGAACAGCTGATCCTACTCTCAGAGGAGGGCCCTTGGCCCAGAGGGGACTAGAAGTGACTTGCCAAAGATCAGATAGCCATGGACTCTGGAAGGCCACTGGTGGTGTGGTATCCTTATCAGTACACAGAAGAGCAATGTAGCAGTCCGGGACCAAGACAGAGGCCTCACCAGCCCAACCCTTGAGTCAGGCTGGACGGGTCAGGGGCTGCTGGCTGGCACAGGGGCCTGACCTTGGGGTGATGTGAGGAGCAGGCCTTGGCCCAGAGGGGATTCCCCTCTTCCCACAGAGCTTGGAAAAGGGGAGGAGAAGCAGCATGTTTACAGTTGAGGAAGCGCAGGGACCTTTGGTCAGAATGCCCCTCCCAGTAAGCGGGGGTGGCCCCATGAGTTGAGTTGTGGTAGCCGTTTGTTTGCTTCTCACTGCCAGGAGGAAATTAAAGAGAATCTGCCACTTCCGGCTCAAACCGGATGGTGGGGGTGGGAGGTGGCGTGGGCAGGCGATCGCAAGGGCCCCAAATTGTTGTCATCAGCAGTCTCCAAAATCTTCTGCCCAGAGCAGGCACTTTGCAGGTGTGAGCTCCAGAAAGCTGGGCTCACCCAGTACTCCCAGCTTGCCTGAGTAGGTCCAGATACCCCAATCGTTCCCCCAGATTCCATATTGTCTCTCATCAGGAAAGCCAACCAATGGCCATTGCCTCAGGTTTGTCATCAGGAGAATGGGCTTCTTGGGCCTTCCTGGCTCCGCTCAAGTCCATCGAGCACTAAAGGTGATATCCTGCCCCCACCTCCACCCAGACTTGTAAGGATAGGTAGGAGATAGGGTTTTTAGGAAGCTCCAACTCTTCAGAGGGTAGGAGTAGAATAATTACGCCAGGTCACCCACCAATCTGTATGTGAAGATGCCCAAGGTTGAAGCAGCCAGCTGTGGGTAAGAGTAGAGGGTGTCTTTATTGCACTGTACCAATGTCAGGTGAGGGAGGTGCCACTGAAAAAGCCCCTGTTTTCAAAGAAAATGCTGAGGTCACTGGGAACTTGGCTGTGCTACTGAGACCGAGAGAGGTGGGCACTCTGGGCACCCCTTGGCCCATGCTCCAGGCTGATGGGCCAGGCCAGAACCTCTTGACACCTGTCAGCCAGGGGCAGCAAACTGTCCAATAGCATCTGGTTTATGCTCTGTACCCACAGTCATCTTAGGACCAGGCCCGTGTTCAGGGCAGTGGTGACCAGGGTACAGACAGTGATCACCAGCCTTCCAGAGGGCTCTCTTTACTACTTCCCAAGGTTACAAAGGGCTTCTTGCACAGATCCCCAGGCATTGCTGGCTCCTGAGCTCTGGGGCCCCCAGGGTCTTGGTCAGGTGCCTCTCGCTTACGCTTGTACAAGGAGGAGCTCTCCTCACTCAGCCGACCCTCAGGGAGGCCCTGGCTCCGTAGACAGACGATGGCTGCAGCCTGCTCCGCCAGTTTCTTGGACTTGTCCCTGGGCAGATGAGGCATGGGGCAATCAGGCAGGTAGGCAAGCACAACGGTGGCAGGACTAGAGGCTAGGAGGCCTGACTCTCAACACCCTTGTCAAAGATTCTGACAACACTGAGGAAGGGGTCATCCATCACCCAGGGATGCCACTCCCCAGGGACACCATGCCCCCAACCCTCCCAGGCCAATGCTTGGATCAGGCCCTCCACCCCAAGCCTCACGCCCATGGATGAGGAAACTCACCACAAGGTGGACTGGTACTTTTGCTCGGCAACAGTGACAACAGAACAGAAAAGCCGATCCAGAGGGCGTTGAACCTGGTACAGAGAAAGCAAAGGAAATAGGAATGGCTGCAGGAGGGAAAGAACGAGCCTGGAGGCCCACCTGCTGGGACCAATTGGAAGGCAGAGAAAAGGAAGTCCTTCCCATCCAAGTCAAATGAAAGCTACCTGTTCCACATGTTCCTCCCCAGCAGAAAGAAGTGTCTGGTGCATCTTCCAGGGAAGAAGGGTGGATGCACAAACAGACAGTGACACTGCAGCATGTCAGGAGCTCTGTCACGGACCTGAGCATAGGGCCGTCAGAGCCCTTCGCTGTGAGCGTCTATGGGGTCTCCTCCTACTGACATCTGGATGGGCCATGTCCCCAAAATAAGAAGTTCACCAGATGGCAAAGGGGTGAGAGGGGACAAGAACTGGGGCAAAGAAGATCAGGTGATGCGGCAGGACAGAGCTGGGCAGATAAGACCTGAAGCAGAAGGGTTGCGGGGGGGTTGGGCGGGACAGGTGTCTCAAGCTCTGAGCTGAGGAGGGCTTGAGCAAGGGAAATAAGAGTTCAGATTCACTTTAGAAATGTCACTTTGGCAGAAGAGGACACAAGGCCCAGAAGGTACAAGCCTGGAGGTCAGAAGTCCAGAGACAGAGCCATCTAAACCAGACATGGCTTGTTTAGTGAACCAATACTGTCTCAGCTTTGACTGAGGGGCCCCGTGTGGGGGGCCCAATTCTACGCCCCATTAGCTGCGGCCTGGTCCAAAAACATGTCTGTCTAACTTTCAGGTTTGAGCGGCCTTCCTAAGTCACTTGGCCCTCACCAGAGACGTCTCCCCTCCCTCAGCAACACCACTGGCAGGGACTGGCCTAAGCAGCCCCTTACTTAGGTCTCCAGTTCAGTTTTATGAAAAGTGGCCAGAATGAACAATAGGCTCACTGTCAAAGGAAAGGCTCTATCAGCAACTGGTTCAACCACCAGTAACCACTGCGTGCCTATAGAGGGCAAAGCCAGGCTCCAGCCAAGCAGTCTGGAGTCCAGGGTACAAGCTGTAGGTGCGCTGGGGGTGATGGCACCAGCTGTGGGAACGCTACAGGGCTGGATGCAGGGCAGGCCACGGCCAGGAACTCACCGTTTCATATACAGGTTGTGCCAACTTCTCCTTCCGGCACCATTCCAACAGACACATCTTGGGGGTGATCTGGGGAGAGTATGCTCTCCTGGGGAAAGGAGGAGAAGGAGTCAGGGCCCACTGTCACCATTCCGTTTCTCAGCAGGGGCCCTTCCTGGTACGAGCTGCAGAAACTGAGACATCAAGGGGCTGCCGTAAGACTCCTGTGCCTATTTCCTGACATCCCACTTCTGTCCCACCACAATTTGGGCCTGCTTCTGCCCAAGGGATGATGGGCTTCAGTATGCTTGGGGAACTGGGGTGGGAAGTGAACTCCCAGCACTCTGAGCTCCAGCCTGGAAAACAGCCTTTAGCAGCCAAGGAGGAAGGTCCTGTTTGCCCCTCAAGACAAGATCCAGAGAGAGTGGGAAGGGGTGGGGAACACAGGCGGCCATACAAAGGGCTCAGGTATCTAGCTTAGTGCCCACCCTAATGATGTCTGCTGAGTGTCGAGATGATCCGCCGCTGTTCATCCGGACTCCGGTTTCAGAGTCAGTCTGCACCACGACCCAACTCCCTACCAGGAGTTCTCCCTGGGTGTGACTGCCCAACGGCTGATCCTACACCCCTTCTCCCAAGCCCTTGCCAGACAAGACAGGCTCCTGGTCTGGGCTTAGGGACCTGAGAAAGACTTAGATCTCAGATTGCAGAGGACAAGGATGAGGGACCCAACCAAAGCTGGGTCATAGTCTGAGGCAATAACTGGCCTGAGATATTCCTGCAGAGAGGGGACACCACAGAGCCGGTGAGGGGCAGTGGGTGTGGGCAGGAACTGCACAGCCAGATAAGGGCTAGGGTCCTGCTGCTATTGGGGAGCTCCTTGCAGGCACCTAGTTCCTCAGGGTGGGGGAAAAGCACAGACTTTCAGGAACAGAATGAGACAAGTCCTCTCACCCACGCTGTGGGAGGGGGTGGGGCAGGGAAAAGGTGGAGTTCAGTCTCCCGGGACAGCTCACAACCCTAGCAGCACTGCCTGGGCTTTTAGGAACTATCTTCTCCAAAGTGCCTTTTCTGGGTTGCTGAAAATTGAGAACAAGTGTCCAAACCAAAGAGACCTGTGGTCCCCAACCTTGTCCCTAACCAAGTACAGCAGACAGCTTGCCAGCCTGGTCAGCCCAAGGGCACTGGCCCTGGCCCTGGCCCAAGCTGAGGCAGCTGGAGACCTACCGGTCAAACTTGACAGCCATCTTAATGACACCAGAGGGGTCTTCCGCTGGCTCCCTCGCCTCCTCTGGGGTCCTGGCCAAGAGCTCAGCCCGCCGGGAGTCCAGTTCTTGTGTGGTCTCCTCATAGAAGTTACCAAGGCCAAAAGCCTCACTATGGAAAGATAAGCCGAGTGGGACAAGCCCCTTAGTGGAAGCGGCAATGAGGGAACTACTGCAGGAGCCCAGGGCCCCACCACTGAGAAATGACCCTCCACATACACATCAAAACACCGCTAGGACCTGGCCATCAGAAAGTACCTTCTACTCAGCCTTGGAATCAGTCTGGACTGGCAGATGGACAGTGAATGTGGGCCCCTGAGGGTGGACACTGGAGGGCAGGCAGGGTTGGGTGGAAAAGTTTCTAAAGGTCACTTCCACCACCTAAGCCCAGCCTTTTTTCCAAGGAAGAGCACACAGGCAGCTGTCCCCAAACAGCAGTGACCTACACTGATCAAGTACGGGAGGCATGCACAGCCTCATCCTCATGTGGGCCCGTGGGAGGAAGAGATGGCGGCCTGACCACTGAGTGGTTCCCCACTTCCTGTCCCGGCCACAAGCAGTTAGCCTCACCTAACTGAGGTACCACCCAGAGCTACACAGTTATACTCTTGGAAATTATACTCTTGGGCTCACAAGACACCTGGGTCAAGCTGGTTAAGCCGGGTGGCATAGGGACAGAACCAACACAAGCCCAGGATGGGGAGGGTTTGGGCAAGGCTTTTCTGTTCCAGGAAGCATCTTGAGGGCTGGAGGACACTCACAAAGATGGAAGACTGGGGGTGAGTGATTCAGAAAGGCCTCTCTGGAGGAGGGAAGATACACACAGCCAACATGACGGGGCGAGACCATTCAGGCAGAAGATCCAGCACGAGCACAGGTGTGGAAGTGGGAAAGAGTAACTAGGGAGCTGTGGGAGCAGGCGCTAGGTCAGTGTGAGGGCCCCAAATGTCAACCACCTGAGCAGAGGAGCCAGGAGCAGCCTCTCAGACTGCAGAGTGATGGGGTGTGGGCACAGGCTCAGGCCCGGGCCCCGCCCCATCTCTCGGGACAGTTGCAACCCCAGTTCTCGGGACAGTTGGGTCTCGGTGGCAGGATCCGTGACTGGGAAAGCCCCTTCCTCCCCAGGAATTCCCAAGCCCAGGCCTGGCATTCCTTCATCCTACTAGTGCCTCAGCTCCCGAGACTCTGCTGCTGAGATCGGGCCAGAGACAGAAAGTTCCAAAGCTTCGAAAGTATCCCCTTCATCGGGCAAAGTTGTAGCATGACCCCACTACTGCACACCCATCTCCAGAAGCTGTGTCCTCGGCCCCCTGGTAGAGTCAGCTTAGGGCTCAGAGTCAAAACGGGGCAGTGTCTGCCAGGACAGATGGATAGCCCATGGCCCCTCTCACCAAATTTCCCGGGAAGACTGGGCGGCGTGGAGCAGCTTTCCCTGGGGCGACTCCAGCTGTTCTCGTAGCATCTGACACAGGCAGTACTTGGTGTTGGTGTAGTGATTGTCATACTGCACAGCCTGGAAGAAGAACCCACCTGAGCTCACCTGCTGCCCAGGCAGGTTCCGAGGCCTGAGCTTTGCTCTGATGCAGGGAAAGGGGAGCCCCAGAGGTGTGCCTGCAGCCAAGGCAGTGGGACCCCATAAGAAGAGCCACCTGCATGCTGGCCATCTAATCCTCCAGTTAGTGGTACAAAGCTATAGGGTTACATCCAAAGGCCACAATCAGGAGCACACCCTATTGGACATCCTGTCTGAAGTCCAAATGTGCAGGGAGCCCTGCCTGCTTCGGTCACCATAGCTAACCAGAGAGAACCCGCTGCCAAGCATCTTCTGGGGCGGGGAGGAGAACAAGACAAATTCTGGTGTGGCAGGACCAGCCTCAGGACAGGGTGAGGTTCTTCTGTTCCTTCTAACCACACAGGAACTTTCCCTTCCCACATCTGAAATGACCTGTCTCCGATTTCCCCTACATGGGTAAAGTGGAGCACCATATACTCAGCGTGTTCACATGTGTTGTCACCTCACAGAGAGATACAAGCACTGAGGTGCAACTGTTACCATTACTTCACAAACTGGTAAGTACAGGCTCAGAGAGACAAGATAACTGACCATCCAGGGTACCCAGGAGAAGCCCGCCTGGCTAGGGCAGGCCAGGGAGTGCATGAAGGGTGCCCCAGCCCTCCAGAACCCCTTCTAACCCCTGCCCCCTACAGTTTTCTAATGTCAACACTAGGCCTGCATCTTCAGTGCCTGGGAAGGTGTCATAGCACGCTCAGGACAAAGCAGGGATATGTAGGTAAGCCCAGCCAGCAGTAAGGCCTTGATTCAGCTTATTAGGGACAGAAAACAGCTGGCTGGACCCAAAACAGCCCTGCCTGTGTTTGAAAGCCGGTCCCTTTCTCCAGGACAACATTTTGGAGGATGTGCCAAGGGTCGGGCCGAGCAGGAATGATAACAGCACCTTTCACCCACTGAGCAAGCTCAGCACAACGGGACATGTCTTCTCCGTCACAGACTTGCCAGCTGGCCAGAAGAGCTAGACAGCCGACCTGGGCTGAAGCAAGCCCCCTTTGCCTCTGGCTGACCCAGGCCACTGGAGAGGCTGGTAGTCACCAACATGCCCAACAGGACACTCAGAACCAAGAGGATGAGAGCTGCAGCATCAATCAAGGCAGGCTCTGGGACGGAGGCTGCCCAGCTCTGGACATGCGCCTCAAGGCCTCCTACCATCCCCAGCTTCCACAGCCACAACCGCCCAGGCACGGCCACGGCTTGAAGAGGACAGAGGCAGTCTGAGGACCTGGATGCTCCAGACCCTCCCAGGAGGGTGTGAGCCCCAGGACTGAAGAGGAGTCTGCTCTCAGTGAGGGCTCAGGCCCGACTCATTGAAGAACCTGAGGACCATTCACTAGCTCTACCTGTAGACATGCACAGCTGGTCACAGAGTCCCACAGAGTTCCAGGGTTGTGCCAAAGGGACAGGGCGGGCTACCTTGTCAAAGAAAAACTCCTTCACAGGAAAATGCACTACCATCAAGCTCCCAGTGAGAAGGAAAAGCTGTTCCCCAGGGAGAGGGTTAACATTCAGCTATTCCCTAAGTTAGGGGTTAAAGCATTCTGGGAATTAGCAAGAGAAGAGTCTTTAGTGATTCTGACTCGTGATGAGGTGAGAAGTCTCCATGGAGATAATCTGTCCTAAACAACAACAGCTTCAATGGTTCCTCCTGGCTGTGGCTGTGGCTGCTCTGGCACCAACATATTGGCATGGGTGTCTTCAGTGACACAGACTCCATTGTCATTGTGCATGCATGTGAATGTGTGGCAGTTGAAAAAAAGAGAGAGAGAGAGAGCATGTGTTTTGGGCCCCAAAAGCATCCTGGTTCCACAGGTCCCTGCTATAACCCCACATCTTAGAAGCTTTAGAAGGAGGTGATGAGCAGTATGCCTCCCCAGCCCCCTGGGAGACCCAATGCTGCGTGACCAGAATTGAAAGAAAAGGAGAGGGACAACGAGGATTGCTGGTGGCTGGGGCTCACTCAAAGCATTTTCTGCAGGAATGTGGCAGACAGGGAGAAATGCTTATTGCAAAAGAGTGCAGAGACATACGTATCGGATATACTTCTGCATGACCTCCTCCAGGGGCCGCAGACCCTCCTTCAGGAAGATGGATGGGTTCCACATGGCAGCTCGAGCCACCATCACTGAAGAGGCTGCCGTAGCTTGTCGAAAGTCCTCGATGTCCAAATAATCTTTGATATGGTCGTGAGATCCTCCACTGAAAGGCAACAGGAATGAGGGGTGTCCCCATCCTTGTCCCAGCATTTTCAGAACAAAAGGTCTGCCTCCCATGAACTGTGTGGCTATGGCTAAGTCCTTCAGCTGGAAGCACTTCTGGAGCTTGGAGATTCTCACACACCCCACTGTGGGGTTAAGAGCAACGGGGGAGATAATATAGGAAAGCAGCTAGAACCGTGCCTGGCACTTAATAGGCATCCCTGAGATTTCACCTTCCCTCCACTTCATCCTAAACAGTGGCTAAAGGGATTATAGGAAACCCCACCCCCACCCCACTCTGTGCCCACCAGGGGCTGGGTCACTACCCTAGAGAGGGAGCAGATATGGTGTCGACCGTGAGAGGAAGGAAGGAGGCCTGGTTTGGTTGCAATTTCCCTTCCCACCGCCATGCAGCCCCAAGGGCCCCCTTGTAAACTGCCCTATCGTCATCTGTTCCGTTAGGAGCCAGGCAGCAGCCTCAGTCCAAAGGCAGCATTGGGGGGGACACACACACACACATACTCAGGTGGGAGCAGCAGTAAGAGGGTCCAGTGTCTTGAGGAGCCCTACCCTCTCCCTAAAACTCCTTGGCCTGGGGAAGGCCGGGCCTGGCTGCCAACCCCACCCCCAGAACTCCCACCGGTCAGGCGTGCATTTGTCGCGGCTTCAGGGCTTTGGAACTTCCACGTGCCCATCCTGCCATCAGGTTCTATGCCATCCTGAGGTCTGCTGATCTGGACTCCCCAGAGGCAACTGGACACTGTCTGGCTACTAAGCTTCTGGGCCAATAACTGGTACCTTACACCTGTCAGTCCAGGTTCCAGGCCCCGTAGCTGTGCAGTCTGGGCTCTGGACTGTGACCGGCCTTATGATTCCTGAGCCCTACAGAGGTAGGCAAAAGTAGGTTTATAGTTATTCATATGGAAAATGATGTAACAGTTAATAAATAATACAAGAATAGACTGTGTTTTACGTACCCACAACTGTAAACCTACTTTTGCTCTATGTGCTCTGGCTTGGGCCTTACCCTACACCCTGCACGCCTAACTCTAATGCGACCTCACCTTCCCCTGGGCCTGCCTCAGCAGCCACGCTCTTGCTCTCCCTGTCCCCTGAACACTCAACCCACCTGCCAGAGGCCCTGGGCCCCTGCCTCCTGCACACCTCCATCAGCCACTCACCAGAGGCCAAGGAACGTGGTAAGCACTGTGTCTGCCTCATTACCGACGTCATTTTTCATCCCACCCTGTTTTTCTTTTTCCTTAATGTCAATTTTTAAGGCCATCTCCTTCCATTTTTATATGGCAGCTTAAATCCCTTCTGAGAGAGGTGGGGCGTAAGGAAGTAAATGATGAGGAGGGGAGGCTTACTTGGCTATGACGGGAATGGAGAGGGTTTCGGCAATGGCTTTGATGGTTTCACAGCTGACAGGGTGTTGAGGTCGCTCCTCCCGCTTCCTTGGAGATAAACAAAGAAGATGGGGCTGAGGGCTGAGTGCCAAAGGCCATGTCACAGTTCACACAGGGCTATGTTAACCAAGCCCTACGGTCCTCCCTGCTGAATCTCAGGAAGGTCACATGGCCATCAGAGACAGGGGTCTAGGCTGCAGTGGATGGCTCTCCATGACCTCTGCTGTGAGGGGCAGAGGCAGCACAGGTCCATGCTGAGAAGGCAAGTTCAGCTCTTGGAGGCCTACAGGTGCGGCCTGGCTGCAGAGGGCAGAGGTGGGTGGATGATTTCCAAGGTCACCCCACCTCTCCCTGACTTCCCCTCACCTCTGCCAGAGATGAAGGACAGTGCTGTCAGAATGCTACCTCTACTGTCCCGGTCTTGCCCTCCCCACGGGACTAGAAACAGCTGCTGCCCCTCAGACTGGCCACTCCCACACAGCTGCCTATTCTGAGGCCAAGTTGGGCAGCTGATCCTGGGGGCAGGAACCTGGCACAGGGTAGACCCAGCGGCCAGGGCAATCCACAGACCATGGCTGTCACAAGGAGCCACTGGGGAGGCAGCAGCGCCCCAACCCAGGGACCCTCCCTCCAAGGTCAATTGTAAGTTCTGTGAATGAGACTGAGTCTTAGGGGTGCTGAGGTGAGCCCTGACCTGAGCTGCGCTCAGGAACAAGCAAGAGAGGTGGGTGACCACATAGCCCTTACCCAGGTTTTGTCTGGGTGTGTCCCCTCTGCCACGCTCCTCAACAAAAGGGTCAGGGGCCTCAGAAGGCCCAGTCAACCCAGCCTCCACCTTCACCTCCCCATTCCCAGCAGCCAGTTCTAGCCATCCTCAAAAACTTCAATGGCCAGAAGTCCCTCCTGTAACTTGCTGAAATCTGTCATCCTGGTGTTTCAACTACTGGTAGAAAGGAACCTTATAAAGCAGAAATTACCTTAATTTCCAAATGAGGAATGTGGTGCACAGAGAGGTTAAATGATGTGTCCAAGGACACCAAGCCAACAAGCAGCAGAGCTGGGATTTGAAACCAGGCAGTCTGAGCCCAGGGCCTGTGGCCTCGAGGTTTGTAATGGGTACGGCCTTTCACCTCCCCCAGCAGGCTTCCATCTGTACAGCTATGCTTTTCTCTTTTACGTGTTGGACTTCTGGGTTCCCCTTTCTGAAAATGCTGTAATAGACACAACCGGCAAAAAACGCACTGTTCCTACAAGACCCCTGAACCCAAAAGGAACATCACTTAGAGAGAAGAGGTCACTCTGGCCAAAGTCTACTGACCTGGGATTCTGCGCAAAAGCACAGCCTGGACACAGGGAGCAAGTCTGACTAGGAAACCCAGGGTAGCCTTCACCAACACCTCAGCTCTCAGCAGAGTGCAGTAAGCTACAGATACAAGGACTGTTTAAATAGTCACTGTGTCAGCTGGCAATCCTACAGGGGCAGACCGAAGAGGCAGTGCCTGTATAAGAACAGCAGTCTGCCTGGGGTCATTCAGGGCAGAAGCTCTTGCTCAACGTAGTGGAAAGGAGATTCAGAGTCAGAGTTCTAATTCCACCACTTCCTGGCTGCATGATGCAATTTTGAGCAAATCATTCCATCTCTACCGTTTACACTTCCTGAGGTTAGGGGCATTTCTCCTTCCTCTTTGGTCTCCCTGTCTCTAAAGCTCAGTGCAGTGCCTACCACCAGTAGATGCTCAGTGAAAGAAACAAAGGAAAATGCAAGCTCAAAAGAGTTTAACCGCCCCCAGGATGTCAAAGAGCTAGGCCGAGGCGGGGGCATATGTAGAAGAGAATTTAGTTGTCCTCTGAGGTCCGCTGAAGGATCGTCAGGATGGCAGAGGACCTCGCTGCAAGTCAGTCACTAGAAAAGCAACCACTCACCTCCCGTGAACTGCGATGGCGGCAATGCCAGTGCTCTCTATCCGCTTCACAAGGCTCAGGGTGTCTTCCAGCTGAGGAAGAGACCCACACAGGGTGGTTACTGAAGCCAAAGAGGGAGCAGCTGTCGGCTGTCCTAAAGTGGGCTCAGCTCTACCCCCTCCTCCAAACCTCATTCAACACCTCAAAAATTACTGACACCCCAAATTCACATCCCCAGAGAAAAAGGACCTTCACATGTAATACCCCATCCTTACCGACGGTAGGACACGAATCTTGCAGGTCACAGGTCTGCATGTCCCTTTAACAAGAGTACTGAGAATCTGCAGAGAAGAGAACACAAGAGCACCTGCCTCTTCTGGAGCAAACGATCACATGACCTGTACTAAGTACTACAGACCTGTGTGGCCCTACGGCATGGACATGCCTGTGTCCATGTATGTGTCCACATGCACATGTTGCACACATATACATGTCAGCTCCATGAAGGAAGGAGTGCATCTTTTTTCTATGCTAGCCCCTTGCCTGGCACCCAGTGGTATACGTATAGTTGATAAATGAATGACTGAGTGATGACCTGCGTGCATGCCTGTGTAAAATACAGTGATCCTTTGCCAGGGCCAACATCTGAGAGCTTACGAAATACAGAATCTTAGATAGATCCCACCTCATATTTCCTAAATGGGTCTCTAGGAGCAGGGCTTAGGAATATGTGTGTGTAAAGGCTCTGCCCAACACGCTCCCTCCTCAACATGATTCTGCGGCCTAGCCCTGGTTGAGGACACATGGCTCACAGCTTCTTTCCTGCCTGAAGGCAATGCTCCCTTAGTGCTGTTCCGGGGTCTGCAGAGTGAGGGAGCAGGAGGGCTTTACAGGTCTTGGGCCCTGTCCTCACGGTCCCCTCTCTAGGGGAGTCAGATGTACAGGAATGAAACTGGCAAAGGAAAAGACAACATAGTCAACATAGTAAAAAGTGTTTGCTTGGGATAGTCACTGCGAAGAACTTCAGACAGATCAAGAAAGCCGTAAGGAAAGCGTCAGGGAGGAAGCAAGACCAGGCCTCCTGAGAGTCAGAGATCGAGAGAGATGTAGGTGACACTGCATGTCCGCGGCACTGCCACCTTCTTCCCGCATCAGAAACTTCAGGTCTGGCAAGCTGGACAGAAGGTGATTCCAAGAGCCCTCTTTCAAGAACTGGGTCACTGCCAAGCAGAGCAGAAGGGACATACAGGCAGCTGCTGCCAGTCTTGGTTCTAGACAGGTGAGGGCAGCAGAGAGCCAGGCTGACGGCAGGGGAGGCCTTTCCGGCAGCCGCAAAATGAGGCAGGCCCCTTAGAAGACATCAGACTGAGAGGCTGGGCTCATAGGCAGGAGGACAGATGATGGGTGAGACAAGGCCTGCTGGCCCAGACACAGCTGCCATGGAGGCAGACGGGGCCTAAGGTCCTAGGGTCCCACTGGCAGACCTCGAAAGAGCACCTCTCCTTTAAGGGGGAACTGCCAGACCCTCTGAGATACACAACAGAAGTTCTCACTCCAGTATTTTCCCTCAGGCTGATAGCACTGTCTCTGGGAGGTTCCTTTGTAAGCACAGCCTTAGAGTCCTCTGGTGTTTGGTGACTTAAGCAACATTGGCTCGTTTGATCCAATCCTCTGTTTCGCAGAGCTTCCTTTTGGTGTCTTATCTAAGTAGCTCTAAGCATCTTCTTCAGTATTTCTGTTTATTTCACGTGCATGTTCAGGACCAGGAAGGGGATTAGTAAGCAAAAGCCCTTGCCTCTTGCAAGGGTCACACTGAGAGGAAAGGGCACTAGAGACTGTTGTCTGGCCAGGCGACAGCACGAAACTCTCCTAGATCCAAGCAATACCACACATCTCTGATGTGCACGCCTGTGGGGAAAAGGACCTGCGACAGACCCCTCCCTACGTGAGCAGATTACAGTGCATCTACCCACATCTGGTAAGGCTCATCTTGCCAGATCACAGGGTAACTCAGGAAAAGCTCACTTAGTTGTTGGGACCGTCTTGGGGAGGAGGATGGGAAAGCTTAGGCTTGGGAATCAGTGAGAACTGAGTTCAAGCCCTGGCCCTGCCAGTTGTAAGTCACGGCTCAAGTATAGTGTGCACAAGGGGGATGCCCTGGGCAGCAGGGGGCCTGGGCAATCCTGGGCAAGGGTGAGAGAGAGGACATACCGAACTAGAGTCTATAACTGAGGTTCTTAATCCAGGGAGGGTCACCAGAGTTACCTAGGAAGCTTTGTCAAAAGACTGATACCCTCTCCCTGCCTCTATCCTATCTATTTCCAAAAATTTTCATCACTCCAAGCAAGCATCCTTATTTTGAAAAAACTTCTGCTGGTGGCCTTGAGATGTTCCCGCAGATGGAACCATGGGCCTAAAACATCAGGCCTGTGCAGACACACAAAGCTTTCACCCCGGCCGCCCAGTGTGCCGGCATAGTCTGAGCCTGAATCTACTCCAGCCCGCTATTCCCAGGTCCCCTTTGGCGTTACTGTGGAAGCCTGGAACCTCCCCTCCATGAGGCAAACCCCATCCACCAGCCTGCCTAGCCCACCCAACCATCCCACCAGAGAAGGAATGGAATGAACTGGGCCTCACATGTGAAACGCACCCAAAGAGGGGCCATGAGAGGACAGAGCCAACAGCACGAGTGGGAGAAGCCAGGGGGCCAGGGCACAACAGAAATGCCTGTGTGCAATGACGGAAAGAAAACACCCACTACGGGGGCCCCTCGCCTAAGTACAACAATGCGTTTGACGTCCACAGTCCTTCACATCCACTCCATCCTGCAGAGAGGTGTCTGACTGGAGGTTCCTAAGTCCAGGCGTCTACACTTAGGGCTAGACACTTACAAACTACACCCGACACCTTTAACCTGAGATGCCATCGCAAGGGGCTAGGGTAGAGGTCATAAGACCATGGCTTTATTTTATTTTTTTTAAGATTTTTTTTATTTATTTATTTTCAGAGAGAGGAGAAGGGAGGGAGAAAGAGCAATGTATGGTTGCCTCTCACATGGCCCTCATTGGGGACCTGGCCCGCAACCTAGGCATGTGCCCCGACTGGGAATCGAACCGGGACTCTCTGGTTCCCAGCCCGCACTCAATCCACTCAGCTACACCAGCCGGGCAAGACCATGGCTTTAGACTCAGCTCTGCCTGCTTTTTTGCTACATGATCTTGAGAAAATTATTTTTTCCTCTCTGTGCTTTAGTTTTATTATTCTTCATCAAATGAAGATAATAAATGCCTTCCCTGTCTACTCCAAGGGATTTGAAGAACAAATGGAGTAAATGCTGGAATACACTTTGGGAATTACTCTACAAACACTAAGGATACATTATAGGCACATTACAGAAACACTGCATGTACCTCTCTGCACATGGGGAACATGAAAAGGCACCTAGCTCATAAACACGCTGGCCTTCCTATATCCCAGAGACAGTGAGGCTAGAAGAACGCACGGGGCGAGCTGCCGACACAGCAGCCAGCATAAATAGTGGCAGCTTTTATTGGTGGTGTGCAGAGGACTGGCCCCTACAATTCTTTGGGTCCCCAAAGGAGGGACAGTAGAGGTGGACGGGGAAAAAAAAAATCAACACTCTCTTTCTGAATGCTGAAGGCCCAGTCAGGAGTCTTTGCTCTGTCCCATTGACTGAACGACCACAGAAAAGTCTCCTTTATTTTTAAGAGGTTTTCTTTTTACAATCAGTAGAAAAAAACACATGAATACTTACAAATCATTAACGGCAGAAAAAGGAGTAGTTACAGAGCACTTTAATTTTCACCTATGCTTAAACAAATGGATGTTATGATAAGGAGGTTTGCTAATCTATCTATTAGCCAGGAACAGAATTAATCACAAACTTCAAAAACTCTCAGGTACAAGTTAATAGCTAAACATATTTTTAAAGTCTTAGATCTCTCTGAGTTAAAGATATAGGTAGAGGTTGCTCTTTGTCCTTTTGAGATTGAAAGGAAATGTCACGTAGGCTAAGGCATCCTAACCATTAACGACATTTGTCAGGGCTTTAGATGTTTGGCTACCTATCAGGTGACAGGAAGGTTTTATTTACATTTTCTCTGAGATGTAAATCTATTGTTTTGTTTAACCTTTTACTAAAATCTTTTAGTCTATGATTTTTAGCTAAAGCTTCCTAACTTCCCTATTTATCTAGTCTTAGTAATAAAACATTCCTGCTCAGTAATAAATTTCAAGCTTCGGAGAGAACTATTTAAGACATTTCTTAGTAATGGCTTCTCTTAGCAATTAGCAGCTGCTCTGCTTTAAAGCCGAATTCTCTTAACCCTTTCATGTGGGGAAATGGCCAGGGCTTCCTGCAGTTTGTAAGCCATTGGGATTGTTCTAATTCTCAGGAGCAAGACAAAAACAAGGAGGCAAAGAGTGAGACTTGCAAGGGGACTGCCCATGGTCGCTTCCGCTGTGCAGATGCATCCCACCCATTCTGCTTGTGCCAAGAAATGGGTGTTGGCTGGTTCCCCACAAATCAGCGTTCATGGATTGGGTGCAGGGTGGCCAGCAACAGTGGTGCTTTATCCCAAGTTATTGTATGTAGCCTGTGGGAGGCACTAGGAGGCTTAACACCCAGCAGGGAAGTTGGGTTCGAGAATGAAAAGGAAGTCAAAGGAGCTAAGAAGAGCAACAAGAGAGCTGGTAGACTGTGAGAGGAAAGTAAAAGGTGTCTACGGTGTAGTAGAAAATGACATCTCCACGTGCCCTGGCAGCCTGCAACACTGGGTGGCAAATGGCAACCTGTCTCCAGAGCCTCATAAACCTGGCCACCAGAATCATTTAGGGAAGGGGGTCAGAGGAGACTAATTTCAACTTGCCTCGTATGACCCCGACCTGGCCTGCTCTCAAAGGCTGGTGGTGGAGTACAGCAGTACTCGGGGCCCCACTGCGGCACTCATCGAGCCCCGGGGAGGGGCCCGTCCTCCCCGACCCACCCCCACAGCCACTGAGCCTGTCCACACCCACAGGCCATCGGTCCTGTGCTCTCACGATCTTCTCAGAAGGGAGAGGGGCAATGCAGAGGAGGCTCTAAATGAGTCCGCCTCCCAACTCCTCCCCACCCCAGCTCTCAGTTGACACGTCCCTAGCTCTGGGCTTTAAGGAACTCCAAGTCTATTGTAGGCTGGCTCAGGGGTCACTGAACTTGGCTGCATGTGGAAATCACTGAGAAGCCTCTTACAAATTTCCCAGACCCTGGGTGGAGTGCCTGAATCTAAATCTGGGAGAGGGGAATGGCAAGTATATCGTGTTTAAGGACCTCCGCTTTCACTCACGCAGGACTTACCTTCTCAATCTTGTCAGGATCTGACAGCAGAGCAGCTCCCATTCCCCCCTAAGGAAAAGCACACAAAGGGTCTTCTTGCAGCTGGAGGGGGTAGCCCCTCCCCATGATGTAGCAACATGGTGTGACAACATGCCAGCACCCCAGCACATGTCTCCAAGGGACCAAGGTCCACTGGCAATCGGCAGGTCTCCTAAGCAAGTAGGAAAGCGGCAGTACCCTACCCACAAAAACAGGGATCAGAGTCGATGAATTCTAATAGTGATGACTTGGCAAAGGCCACAGATCTATCTAGAAGAGGGTTCTACAAAAATAATGTTTCAGGACTGCCTATTCCCTACCCAGGGTATCAGTGTCTTAATAAACTAAACCCATCTGCCAAGCCTTTAAAAAAAAAAAAAGGAAGCACTCTTCCTTTTAAATGAAAGCAAATGCACCTTCTTCCTATCCTACCATCACTTGCTTTGGTGCCGCCAGCACCAGCAAAGCCACTCAGGGGCATGCAGCCTGCAGACGTCCTCCGGCCCCTTCTGCCCTGCCAGCAACAACAGCCCAATCCTGAGTAACCAGGCCGACGTCAAACACTAACAAAGCCCTGGCTAAGGGACACCAACAGCCCACGGAGCCATGTGAGATCACCAGTGATTTTCCTGCTCTTCCTTGTACTTTTAAACTATCCAAGTTCTGGATAATGGCATAATGGGGTGGGGGTGGGAGTTAAAGATCTGAACCCATTAAGAGTGAGGTGAAGGGGAGAAAAACAAATCCAATAAATATATGCAGTCAGTATATATAGACTGTATACTAACAAATGCTCACAGTCTGTGCTCAGACGGTTTAAGTTCAGTGGTTACATGTTTTAAAGGACAACAGATTAGAATCGGAGAGAGCACTGACCCGCCCCCGACTCAGCCAGCCTGAGCCTGCCTGTCAGAGGAGAATGGGAAGGACAGATGAGGACTAGTCCTGGTCACAGACACAACCTGCTTAGAGGCTTTAAGGAAACTCTGGCCACACCCCAGACCCATCTGTCCTTCAGTTCACACACAATTCAGCCCTTCCTTGTGGATTCACAGGCTCTAAAATGCAGTCTCGCCTGGCTGGTGTGGCTCGGTAGACTGAGCGCCGGACTGTAGACGGATAGGTTGCCAGTTCGATTCCCTGCCCGGGCATATGCCAGGGGTTCAGGCCAGATCCCCAGCTGGAGGTATGCGAGAGGCAACCAATCAATGTCTCTCTCATGCAGTGTGTTTCTCTCCCTTTCTTTCTCCCTCCCCTCTATAAAAAAACAAATAAATAATTTTTTATTAAAAAAATAAAATACAGCCCTGGCTGGTGTAGCTCAGTGGATTGAGCGCGGGCTCCAAACCAAAGGGTCGCAGGTTCGATTCCCAGTCAGGGCACATGCCTGGGTTGCGGGCCAGGTTCCCAGTGGGGGCCACGTGAGAGGCAACCACACATTGATGCTTCTCTCTCTTTCTCCCTCCCTTCCCCTCTCTAAAAATAAATAAATAAAATCTTAAAAAAAAATAAAATAAAATAAAGTAAAATACAGTCTCGCTGCCCCTTCCACAACAATGGCCTTCTCAATGGTATTTCCTTCCTTCCTTCCTATTTAACTTACTTATTTGCTTTTTTGAATAGGTAACACATTAAAATTTTTAAAGATTCAAAAGGGTAAAAAAAAAAGAACTCTCCCTCCCTGAGGAACGGAAAACTTTTCAATTTACACTTTTTACATGGCTCCAATTTCTGAGCCACCAGAGGAGAGCAAACACTCAGGCAGTGTGAACTGGTAGGGCATCCTGCTAAGCTTCCGTTCTGACCGGCCGGGGCCAGTGCTGTGCTAGTTGTTCATTAGTTTGAGTGGCACCCTGGCAAAGGGAATTTAATCCCTGTGCAAAGCCACATAAAAATTTAGTTTCCTTCCCTAGGGGAAACCAGTGTTACTAGTTTCTTGTGTGTCTTTCCAAATATGTTCTATGAAGAGAAAAGTAAATGCATGTAAATATGCATTCCTCATCCCCCACACATAAATGGCAATACACCATATACAATTCTGCCCTTCGCTTTTCTTCACTCCACAAACTCAGGGAGATTGTTCCAACAATTTCAATTTTGCTCCTTAAATAATCACAAACACAAAGAGGTAATGTGAAAACAGCCAACAGAGCCCAAAATCTGCAGGTTCCCACAGACCATTTCAAATCTCCACAATTCCTTGCAGCAGCTGTCTACAGGTTTCAAGAGCCCCAGGAGCCTCTTCCTCAGGTGGCCTTCAGGCTCCTGGCTTAAAGGAAAGGTCCCCAGGCCACGTGACTGCTGAAAACAAAGCGGCTGACTCCGGACAATGGGCCTAGGGGGACATCTGCTGTGCCCACACTACATACCCTACAGTAAGGTTCCCAGGGGCAGCCCTGCAGAAGTCCCTCTGGTGTCTCCCACACACCCAACCCCAGGCTGTGCTTGTAATCCGCTCCGAACCTGCTTCTCCTCTGGCAGTCCTGCTAACATGGAAGACCCGCTGCCCTCCCGGCTGCCCGTCTTTCCCCTCTCTATCCCCACCACTCACCCCACGTCCCCGCACCCAGTCCACTCATTTGCCAGACAAGTCCTGTCAAACTCCACTCCAGCTGGGCTTCTCCTCTCTCTATCCCCCTAGTCTCTCCCGTGGGCCCACAACACTCACCTCCTACGTGTACAGCCCCACCTCCAGCCCCTTTCCACTTCAACCCACAAGACACATGTCTCCCAGATTAGCGTTTCTACTCATAGAATGCATTTGGAAAGACACACAAGAAACTAGCAACACTGGTTGCCCTGGGGAAAGAAACTAAAGTTTCTGCTTACATGTCTTTCTGTTCACAAAAGGCCAAAGATATCGAAGATCCAGGTCCAGCTACTCTGGTCCCAACCAAGATTTCAAATCCTGCGTCCCTGCTTCCTCATTGTCTCCCACTCTCCAACCTTCTGGTCAAACCAAGGTTCTCTGCCTCCACTTCACGTTGGCACCTAAACTCTGCACTGCCACTCCTTCTGCCTGCAGGGCCCCAAACCTCCCCATCGAGGACCACATTTCTCTGTAAAATCCCGAGTCTAAGTGCTGCCTCTCGGCTCCTTTCTAGCAGTCAGGTCCGATCTTCTGATACGAAAATGGGGATATATGTTTTGCATCCTTTCTTTCTTTCTTTATTTATAATCCTCACCCAAGGACATTTTTTTTCATTCCTTTTAGAGAGAGATGAAGGCAGAGAGGAAGAAAGTGAAACATCGATGCAAGAGAGAAGCACTGATTCCTTGCCTCCCTTATGCACCCGGACTGGGGAGCAAACCCACAACCCACGTATGTGCCCTGACAGGGAATCGAACCCACAACCCTTCAGTTACAGGACAAAGCGCCCACCACTGGGCCACACTGGCCAGGGCCACATCCTCTATTTTTAAAAAGATGTTATGTCTTGGTGTTATTCATGAATAACATTTTTCTTTTAACGTTTACATCATTGAAAACAAATGGGCATAATGCTCTGTGTGTATGCTTATGTATGTATGTATATGTACATGCACATAAAATTTTTCCTCAACCATCTGAGGGAAAAGTTACATATATCATAGCCCCTGACCCCTATATATTTTAGTGTATATTTTCTAAGAATAGGGATATTCTTTTTTTTTTTTTAAGATTTTATTTTTATTTTTATTTATTTTTAGAGAGAGGGGAGGGGAGGGAGACAGAGAGGGAGAGAAACAGCAATGTACGGTTGCCTCTCACATGGCCCTCACGGGGACCTGGCCCGCAACCCAGGCATGTGCCCTGACTGGGAACTGAACCGGGACCCTCTGGTTCCCAGCCCGCGCTCAATCCACTGAGCTACACCAGCCAGGGCAGAATAGGGATATTCTTACAAAACTGAAGAGTTGTTCATTTTATAAGTTTACACTGATACATTATTTTTAGCTAATCTACTGTGGTCCACACTCCATTTCACCCATTGATCTAATAACATCCACGGGAGCATTTTCCCCACACAGTACAGGAGGCAGGCACTGTACTTAGTTGTCACGTCTCACTGGTCCTCTTTAACCCGCACCTCGTATCTGTGGAGGGTACAAAGGACGCAGTTTACCTTGGTGGAATACTCTTTTGGACAGCCCATGTTGACATCAATTCCAGCCACGTCATTTTCTCTGCAACGACACGAAGTGGGAAAGGTAGCAGTAAATGTTCGATGTGAGGCGAGAAGGTGGAGTCAAAGGCGTGGGCCTGTGCTCAGGAATCCCTGGCCCCAAAACACACCGACCCGCAGTGTTGGAAGCTGAAAAAAAACCTCCTTTAAAATGTGCAACTGCCTCCCCCGAGCAAAGCTCAAGAGGCATGGAATAAGGTGCTCACACATTTACAAAGAGCTAGCTGTCAGGGAATTATACCAGATAACTCAAATCCTGAGTGACAGTCACACTGAATGCGATCCCAGAGCTCCAGTTCTGACTGGGGCAGTGAAGGCCATCTGTCCATGCAGAAAACTGACATGACCTTGAGACCCTTACCCAGAGCACAGGTTCTGGTGGAAGGTACAAGACGGCCTTTACTGGCTGGGTCACGCAGTTGGCTTACTCCAAACAGTTCTCAGATGCAGAGAGGACCCTGACCTCACCTTCCGGAATGTACACGGTTCACAGGCTGGGAGTCAGCAGCAACTACTGTGTGAGTGCCTTCTCACCCTTCCTGTAACTGGTAACAACAGTGACCGCTCACTAAGCACTCACTATATGCCACACACTGCAAAGACATTTACACGCATTATTTCCTTTACCTTTCCCTATAATGCCAAAAGTAGGTAATACTATTGGTCTCGCTCTGTAGATGAGGAAACTTAAGTTCTCGGCAAGGTTACCTGAAGTCACACAAGTAGCAAAGCCAAAATTACAACCCAGGTTCATCTAACTCCGTAACTGCAACATTCTCCTGCCTTCACTAATTTAGGAAGCAGTAAGTCTAACCTACACTTCATGAGATTCAAAACCTCAGGGCTCATGGTCATAAATGTCCTTGGAAAGGGGCCTCGCGAATAAACACTAAAAAAACAGGCATCTGGGCACAGGGGGCACACGAGAGGCCCAGGGCGGCCTGGACACCACAGAGACGGAAACCACAAAGGACACAGAAGGTACTGAACTAGAAGGCAGAAGGGCGGTCACTGCCAGCATCATGAGGGACAGGGTGGCCCCAGGGGCAACAGGAGAGGTAAAGGGAGTTCCAAAGAGAGAAGAACTTACACAAGTCGGGCCACGGCAAGGGCTCGCTCTGCATCTGAGGTCCCCTGGGAACACAGAAGGCTGCGTCAACCACCACCCTGACACAAGTACACACGCCCAGGCACACACACCCATGCACGCCATGCGCATACACATGTCAGCAAGTGGAGTCCAGCTGGTGTCTCTGAAACATCCAGTGCACTAGACTAGCCCTCTGTCAAAGGCCAGAAGTGGATGGGAGGGCCTAGAAAATGTCAAAAAGGCCCTGGCTGGTGTAGCTCAGTGGATTGAGCGCAGGCTGCGAACCAAAGGGTCACCGGTTCGATTCCCAGTCAGGGCACATGCCTGGGTTGCAGGTCAGGTCCCCAGTGGGGGCCACGTTGAGACGCAACCACACATTGATGTCTCTCCCCCTCTCTTTCTCCCTCCCTTCCCTTCTGTGTAAAAATAAATAAATAAAATCTTTAAAAAAAAAATGTCATCAATGCTATGATTACTTTCGAACATACAAAAACACTAAAAACTTTTTATAGTGAACAATCATATACCCACCACTTAGAACCTGTAATTAACATTTTGCTATATTTGCTTTATCATATGTTCTACCCATTGTTGTCAATTTTTTAAAAATCTAATTCCAGAGCTATTCTGAAAGAGCACCAAGAAATGCCCAAAGTGAGAGAAGAGAGCTACAGGGTCATTACAACCCTAACATAAATATTAACTGCTCTTGAGCAAACCTGATCTCTTTATGTGGGAAATATATACAGACTATAAAAAAAAATGAAGACCATGATCTGAATAACTCATGCTAGAGTTTAAAAACGTGTAAGTCATGCCAAACGGACAATTCCTATAATTAAGGAAATTAAACTGGAGATGGGAGACATGTAACAGCCTACTACAGTTTGATCTCCATAAACTCTCTCCAACAGTGTAATCACTCATCAGCAGATCTTTGAAAAATGTCCTGAATTTGAAAAATTCAGGAAGCCACCACTATGCACTGAAGCCCAGGCATCCCACACTGGCCCGGGGCAGGGCGTGAGGGAGCAAATCTGGGCAACAGGTCGGGCCTGGGGACTCATACCATCTGGAAGACGACCCTGCTCTGCTCTCTTTTGCAGGTGCGGAAGACTACTCGGTCATCAGGGGCAACGAAGTCCACTGTGCTGAGCACTTCTGCAAGAAAACACAAACACACAGGCCACCCACTAAATAAGCAAGTTCAACCTAGACTAATCCCTGCAAGAACACACAGCAAAAGTATCAGCTTAAAGGGGAAAAAAAGGGATGCTAGAAGTACACCATTCCTAAAAGAAATCAGTGTGCACAGGAAGACCTCTGAGCCGCTGGCGATGTTCTATTTCCTGACCTGGTGGTGGCTAGTGACATGGCTGTCTGGTGCACAGTTATCTGGGAAACTGCATGCTTGTGTTTTATGTAGTTTTTCCGTACGGCTGTTACATTTTGCAATTTTACTTATTTATTTATTTATTTATCCTCATTAGAGGATATGTTTACTGATTTTTATAGACAGAGGAAGGGAAAGAGAGAGAGAAACATCGAAGTGAGAGAAAAACACTGATCGGTTGTCTCCCATACATGCCCCAACCAGGGATCGAAACTGCAACCGAGGTACGTGCCCTGACTGGGGACCAAACCCACAACTTTTGGTGTATGGGATGACATTCTAGCTACCCGAGTCACCTGGCCAGGGCTTCATTTTGCACTTTTTAAAACATTTTTTAGAAATGTGCATACAGAACACCTTGTCTGAGCTTCAGATTTTGACCCAATTTTCCCAGATGTCACTTTGAAGTTCAGCAGAGTTGCTGTTTCTTAATGACTTACCAGGTGCCAGACACTGTGAGCGGAAATATACTATATTACAGTTGATTCTTATTATTTGACATTGTGTATTTGCAGACTTGCCTGCTCGCTAAAATTTATTTGTAATCAATACTCACGACACTTACATCGTCATTCTTGGACATGCAGAGCATTACAGGAAATTTCGGTCACCTACTGTACCGGTTCCCAGCCACAGTCAAACAAGGCGACACTCTGTCTCCTGCTTCAGCTCTCATACTGTAAACAAGGGTCTTTTCGACGGTACATTTAATGCCACGCCTTTGCCTTTTTGCTGGTAATCTCATTGATTTAAGTGGCCCCACACACAGAGAAGTGCTACCTGGTGTCCCCGTGCACAAGAAAGCTGCGATGTGCCTTATGGAGAAACTACACATGTCAAATGAGCTTTGTGCAGACACGAAATTATGCACAGAGCTGTTGGCTGTGAGTTCCACATTAACAAATCAATAGAATATATTGAATTACGTATCTTTAAACACAAGCACACATAGAACAAGATCACATATTGATCCGTTAATGACAATGTGGGACCAGAGGCCTGCAGGGACGTACACCTGTACAGGCAGACCTCAGAGATACCGCAGGTTCAGTTCCAGACCACCACAAAAAAGTAAATGTCGCAATTAAGGCCCGTCATGCAAGTGTTTTTGTTTCCCAGTGCGTGAGAAAGTTACGTTCATACTATAGTCTACTAAGTATTCTATATCATTATGTCTAAAAAACATAGATACCTTAATTAAAAAATACTCTTTTGTAAAAATATGTTAACCATCCCCTGAACCCGTTGGAAAAACAGTGCCAATTGGCTTCCTCAACGCAGGGTTGCCACAGACCTTCAATTGGTAAAAAACACAGTATGGGCAAAGTGCAATAAAATGACGTATGCCTGTATTCCCGCTAGAGCAGTGGTTCAGTGTTCACTCATTTGGTGTTTGTAGCAACTTCACAGAACATAACAATTGCAGATAACAAGAACCTCATGTGATCTTTGTAACAACAGGTACTACCGTAATTAGCTTTTGAAGATGACGAACAACAGCACAGGAAAGAGATCCAACGTGGCAGATGGAAGAACATGCCTACCTTATGCATTTATTTTGAGAAATAAATGAGATCTCTAATGCAAGTAAAGCACTTCCATAAATAGAAGCTGTTATTAGCATGCCAGCACTGAACCGATTAGAAGATCCAAAGGGCGGACTGAAGGCAGTGCCCCGCTGGGAGAGGTGAACAAAGCAATCTGCCGCAGCAGAGCCAGCGCAGGACTGGCAGCGGGAGGTCTGAGAGGAGAATGAAAGCTTAGTGTGTTTATACTAGAACTCTATTTATTTGTAACAGCAAAACACGAACACCCCTGTTAAAGCGGGTGAAATCAATTCTGACACAGCCATCTGCACGCAGTGACAGGGAAAAATGTCCTAGTAGGAAAGCAACTGGCAAAACACATGGAGCCTGATACTAAGGGGACAGGAAGGGAGCTATCCAAACATGTTATATGTTTACACACATGCTTCACGAAATGTGTAAAAGTCTATATACCACTACATTATTCCTCTTTGTGATCGCCTCTTCAAGTATGAGATTGTGGGGGATTTTCATTTTCTAGGTGGTAAAGGTCGGTCACATTCAAGTTTTCATAACACAAAGAAAATATAAATCTGCCTGGCTGGTGTGGCTCAGTGGATTGAGCGCAGGCTGGGAACCAGAGGGTCCCGGTTCGATTCCCCGTCAGGGCACATGCCTGGGTTGTGGGCCGGGTCCCCGGTGGGGGCCATGTGAGAGGCAACCATACATTGCTCTTTCTCCCTCTCTTCTCTCTCTGGAAATAAATAAATAAAATCTTTAAAAAAAAAAAAAGAAAATATAAATCTAAAACAATTAAAGACAAAATTGGGTCACAACTTTTAGTGAACTTACATTAAGATCTGACAAATGTACATCCATTTTGAAAACCTCAAACAATACAAGTGTAATCAGAGCAGAATCAGCCTCGTCAATAAAATATAAACAAAATCACAATTCAGTACAACCACTTTCATTTGCAAAGTACTTACATGTACCTTACCTTCTCTGACTCCAATCCTATGATTTAAGTAAAGGAGGGATTATGATTTTCCTTTTACAGCTAAAGAAACTGAAGCAGAGAGGTCATGTGACTTGACCAAGGTCACACAGCTAGCAAGTGGCAGAGCCAGAACTGGCGCCAATGCCATCCCAGCCCCAAGGCTTCTAGGGTCCTTCCTATACTATGAAACCCGGAAATTTCTATGCCAGCAAGCCTGTGGGTGCAGGGCATCTTAGCCTGTTTCATATCTGGCTCTTTTTTTTTTTGTAAAGATTTTATTTATTTACTTCTAATCAGAGGGGATGGGAGGGAAAGAGAGGGAGAGAAACATCAATATGTGGTTGCCTCTTGCACGCCCCCTACCGGGGGCCCAGTCCACAACGCAGGCACGTGCCCTAGGCCGGGAATCGAACCGGTGACCCTTTGGTTCACAGGCCAGTGCTCAATCCACCGAGCCACACCAGCCAGGGCTCATATCTGGCTCTTGTCAGGGTCTCTGGAGAGCAGCGACTGTTGCCAAAAGAACACACGATCCACAAAATTACAGAGCCAGGCAAGGAGAACCCCGGGAGCACCCTGTCACCACAGGCAAGGGCAGTGACAGCTCGGCTCAGGTCTGCCTGGGCACAAACACACCCCTGGGGCTACAGCTGCACTCACCATTCACAACTCTCCTGCACTGAAGCATCTTGAGGTCGATCAGCTCCTGTGGAGGAACCAGAGGGCGCTTGTCAGTCCAGGACATGCAGGCCCTGGGGGAGAACCTTCACTGCACATCTGATGGGGGCTTCTTGGCCTGTCACCTACTACCAACAGCAAATCATGGCTTTTGGGACATGTAGTGTTGTCCTCCCCACCCAAGCACAGCAAGCAGGGGCCTGAATGAGCTTCCCTCAATCAGCTGCTCTTCCCAAGGTCCTTGGAGGTATTTGGGGCCTAGAAAGGTGAGCAGCCCAGGGAGCCAGAGCGAAGACAACGGTCCAGGAAGTGGACACCTGGACACCTTCCTCACCTACTAGTCTCAGCTCATCCATCCTCTCTAAGAACCTCCCGCCCCACCCCAGGAAATGTCCAAGGACAACAGTAGAACCAGAAGCACAGGGAGGAAAATTTGAGATCAGCACAGGAAAGAAAAGTCTGAAACTCCCCCTCTACACAGGTCACACTGTATGGAAACGAAAGCAGAGAGATCCTCAGCTCTGGAGATACTCAGACTCACAAAAGAAAACAGGGCTTCTTCACAATCAGGATCATAAACAAGGAGGGAGAGCCCATGTCTCCTGAAGCACTGAGTGTCGGTGGGAGACACACTGTTCTGCTTTGTGCCGTGATCCTTTCAACAGATGTGGAAGCCAAATCAGAAGCTCATGCCCAGGAGTTCTGGGGGGTCCAGAAGATGGGAAGAAACTCAGACCTGGTACTCATCCCCACACTGACTCCTTAGGAGCCTCGGCAAGTCACAACCCCGCAATTGGGCACGATGGCCTTTGCTCCTTCACAGGACTATGTAGGGCTCAAGTGGTCAAAGGGCCGATGGAACCCATGGGGCTCCCCCTGGCACACCCATAACCCAGGTTACTACACTCTCGGGGGCTTCTGTGGCTATTCTCCCCATGGTGCATGCAGGTCATCACATACCTGATGCCCACCAGGCCCAACCAAACAAATCACCACCACCAAGCAGCACAGACACGTGGTTGGCAATCAAGCCCCCCACCCCAAGAGATGGACAGAGCCTGACACAGAGCCCCTTAGCCAGTGACCCTAGCTGCAGCAGCAGATGCAGGAAGGCACGTGTACAAGCGGGCGGTGTTGGGTGGCCTATGCTCACAAAGCAGCTCTGCCGCCCGACGCCGCTCTGACCGGGGACAAGCAGTGTAAGGCGACACAGCCCTTGCTGGGGCCCCGGCTGCGCCAGCAGGAACCTGTCCTCCTTGGGACTCCCAAAGCTCCCTGTCAAGTTCCCCTTTATAGCCCTTACCACTTCTTCTTTGTATGCTACTTGCCGATGCACCTGTCACATCCTGGCCATTAGACTCTGAACCCCCTGAGGAAAGTCCTATGTCCCCACACAGGTGGGCCTGGAGGACCCTGGCCAGGAAGCCTGAGCTCCAAGAGGAGGAGCTGACACAAAACGGCCCTTGAAATGCCTTGTTTTCTTCTCTGACGCCTCATGACACCAGCAGAGCCTCTGGGGCCCGGACATGGGCCGGTTCACCTCTGCATCACTAGCATCCATCACGTTGCAAGCGCTCACTAAACATCTGCTGAAGCCTGCTTCGATACCTTACACACAGATGTTCAACTGTTTGCTAAATGGAGAAATTAATTTAAACCGTCACCAACAAACACAAGTGTTCCTGCCCACCCACACACCCTCAACACTATTGTTTACCAATAGTATGGGTACACGCAGTTTTTTTTTTCTACTGTATTTCCTCAGTTAGTGAAAATAAACATTGTTTGTCCATGTGGTAGGGTTTATCATCCGTGTATCTTCAACAGCAAACGCCTTTTACATCTATACAAAATGTGCGGGGTGGGGGGTGGGGGGTGGCGGAAACCTGCTCTTTGCCAAACTGGATATTGAGTTTTTCTGTCTCAATTATCACAAATATTTTTCTGAGATCAGGATCACTTCCTTGATTTTTATCATATATAATATTTTATTTTTATAGAAGAGACCACCCCAACTTTTCCTTCTAGTTTCTTAATATATCTATTACAAAATATAATAGATAAGATAAATATATCTAATTACTTTTCTTCTTTTTGAAAGTGATTTAGCTTTTCCTTTTTTAAGACCATTTATTTATTTATTTATTTTAGACAGAGTGGAAGGGAGGGAGAAAGAGAGAGAAAAGCATCAATGTGTGGTTGCCTCTCACGTGCACCCTGCGGGGGACCTGGCCCACAACCCAGGCATGTGCCCTAGACCTGGAATTGAACCAGCAACCCTTTGGTTTGCAGGCCGGCACTCAATCCACTAAGCCACACCAGCCAGGGTGAAAGTGATTTAGCTTTTTACTTATCTGAAAATTGAGGTCATTTATAAGTCACTTTTTCTTCACATAGCTACCCAATGTTCTGAATAGCATTTAATTTTAAAGTGCCTTATCATGTATGGGCTTCCTTATCTGTCATGAGTTATGTTCTGATATCTGAAATATATCCTACTACCCTCATCTCCTTCATTCCACTGGCTTGCTTTCTCTGTCTGAGCTAACCCATTAGATTATCACCAATGTCCCTCCATGCCACCTTTCTACCCCTACCTCTGGCACAACCAGGTACCCTCTGGTCTCTGGTTTGGTTAAAGGATCTTTTGTATATCCCAATTTTCAGAAAAACAAACATACCCAGATCGAGCAACTAGAATTCCCCCCTTAAAAAAATGATTGACATGCCCGGCTGGTGTAGCTCAGTGGATTGAGCGCGGGCTGGGAACCAGAAGGTCCCGGTTCGATTCCCAGTCAGGGCACATGCCTGGGTTGCGGGCCAGGTCCCCAGTGAGGGCCATGTGAGAGGCAACCATACATTGCTGTTTCTCTCCCTCTCTTTCTCCCTCCCTTCTCCTCTCTCTAATAAATAAATAAATAAATAAATAAAATCTTTAAAAAAAAAAAAAAATGATTGACAAAATAAATGAGAGTCTCAAAGGGATAAAAAACATGTTTGAGGAACCAATGGCAAAAAGGAAAAAATCCCCAAATTTGATTTTTAAAAAAGTACTCCATACATCCCAGAAGCTCAACAAACCTTAAGCAGGAAACTCCAAGAGAGCCATACCTAGACGCATCATAATCAAACTGCTAAAAGTCGAAGAAAAAGAGAACAATGAAAGCAGCAAGGAAGTCGTGATTTACCATGTACAAAGGATCCTCAATAAGATTAACAACTGATTTCTCATAGAAAACTATACAGGCCAGAAAACAAGGAGGTGAAAGACTTGTACAATGAGCTCTTTCCGCCATCCTTCTGCGCCACCACGCTGCTGTGCACGAATGTCCTGGCCGATATGCTAAAGAGTACCAACAGCGCCAAAAAGAGAGGCAAATGCCAGGTTCTTATTAGACCATGCTCCAAAGTCACCGCCCAGTTTCTCACTGCGATGATGGAGCACAGTTACACTGGCGAATCTGAAATTACTGATGATCGCAGAGCTGGGAAAAACCGCTGTGAACCTCCTGGGCAGGTTAAACAGGTGTGGACTAATCAGCCCCAGATTTGAGGTGCAACTCAGAGACCCTCTCCCGTCCCATCAGCTTGGTTTCATTGTACTGACAACCTCAGCAGGCACCATGGACCATGAAGAAGATGAAAACACACAAGGAAAAATCCTGGGATTCTTCTCCTAAGTATGTAATACATACATGCAAATAAAATGCATCAAAGGATACTATCAATAAAGTGAAAAGATAACCCACAGAATGGGAGAAAACATTGGCAAATCATATATCTGATAAAGATCTAGTGTGCAGACATAGGTAATTCTAAAGACAAAGAACCCAGTTAAAAAATGAGCCTACGATTTGAACAGACATTTCTCAAAGATGATATAAAAATGGTCAATAGACATGAGAAAAGATGTCCAACACCATTAATCAGTAGGGAAATGCAAGTCAAAGTCATGATGAGATACCGCTTCACACCCACCAGGACGACTATAATCAGAAAGACAAGTAGCCCTGGCTGGCGTAGCTCAGTGGATTGAGCACGGGCTGGGAACCAGAGGGTCCCGGTTCGATTCCCGGTCAGGGCACATGCCTGGGTTGCGGGCCAGGTCCCCGTGAGGGCCATGTGAGAGGCAACCATACATTGCTGTTTCTCTCCCTCTCTGTCTCCTTCCCTTCCCCTCTCTCTAAAAATAAATAAAAATAAAATCTTTAAAAAAAAAAAAAAAAAAGAAAGACAAGTAATAGCAAGTGCTGGCAAGGATGTGGAAGAATGAACGTTCACACACCACTGGTGAGGGTGGAACACGGCGCAGCAGCTGGAGAAAACAAGCCAGTGGTTTCTCAAGTGGTTAAACACGGAGTTACCATAGGACCCAGCAATTCCACTCCTAGGTGTATAGCCAAGAGAAGTGAAAATATATGTCCACACAAAAACTTGCACATGAATATTCATATAACATGTTTCACAACAGCCAAAAGGTAGAAACAATCTAAATGACCACCAACGGATGAATGAATAAACGAACTGTGTTGTATGTACACGAACCACGGACTATTATTCAGCCATTAAAAGGATGAAGTACCAGTACACGCTATGACAGGGATGAACCTCGAAAACATGCTACGTGAAGGAAACAAGACAGAAAAAGCCTCTTATTGTATGATTCTATTTATAGGAAATGTCCAAAACAAGCAAACCTATAAAGGCAGAAAGTAAATTAATAGTTGCCAGGGACTGGAGAGGGGGACATTGGGCAGCGATTGCTAATGAATAGGAGGTTTGTTTTTGGTGTGATGAAAGTGTTCAAAATTGATTGTGTGCCCTGGTTGGATAGCTCAGCCGGCTGAAGCTTCATCCAGAGACATCAAGGCTGCGGGTTTGATCCCCAGTCAGGGCACATACAAGAATCAACCAATGAATGCATAAATAAGTAAAACAACAAATCCATGTTTCTCTCTCTCTAAAAATCAATAAATAAATTTTTAAAAATTAAAAAAAAAGACTGTGGTGATGGATACATAACTCTGTTAATATACTAAAAGCTATTGAATTGTATATTTCAAATTGGTTAATTCTATAGTATATAAAACCATATCTCAAAAAAAAATGTTCACAAATGTTTAGAGGAATATTCTGGGCCAACTGACAAAACTGGAATATGGAAGGTAGATTAGAAAAAATATTGTATCAATGTTAAATTCACTGAAGATAATCTCTGTATAATAGCCATATAGAAGAATGACCTGCCCTAGTTGGTGTGGCTCAGTGGATTGAGTGCCAGCCTGCAAACCAAAGGGTCACCGGTTCAACTCCCAGTCTGGGGCCTATGCCTGGGTTGCGGGCCAGGTCCCCAGTAGGGGGCATGTGAAAGGCAACCACACACTGATGTTTCTCTCCCTCTCTTTCTCCCTCCTTTCCCCTCTCTAAAAATAAATAAATAAATAAAATTTAAAAAGAAGAAGAAGGACCTTATTCTTAGAAAGTATCAATGAAGTATTTGAGAAGACATCATAGTGTATGGAACTTACTCTCAAATAGTTAAGAAAAAAAGTATATATAGAGAGACAGAGAGCCCAAATTAGAAAACAAATCAAGGAAAATATTGACAGGTTAATCTGGGTAAAGGGTATATGGATGTTCTTTATCTATTCCTGCAACTTTTCTATAAACTTTAATTTTTTAATTTTTAAAAAATTACCCACTCTGGGCAAAGGATTTGAATAGAAATTTCTCCAATGGCCAACAAGAATATGAAGACATAGTCAACATCATTAATCATGAGAGAAATGCAAATCAAACCCACAATGGGCAAATCAAACCCATTAGGATGACTACTATAAAAAAAACCCCAGAAAATAATGAGCGTTAGGAAGGATATGGAGAATTGTGCACTGTTGATAGGATGCATAAAACAGTACAAATTCCACAAAAACTTAAAAATAGAAATACTATATGATCTAGCAATCACACTTCTGGCTATATATCCAAAAGAATTAAAAATGGGGTCTCAAAGTGGTGGTATTTCACACCGATATTCACAGAAGCACTATTCACAATAGCTAAGAGGTGGAAACAACCCAAATATCCATCAACAGATGAATAAACGAAATGCATTATATACATATAATAGATTATTCAGCCTAAAAATAGAAGGAAATCCTGTCACAAACAACAACATGGATGATGTTGGGGACATTATGCTAAGTGAAGTACCCAGTCACCAAAAGATAAATACTGCATGTTTCCATTTGTATGAGGTTTCTGAAGTAGAATGGTGGTTATCAGGGCTTGGGGGGGCGGGGAGTAACAGGGAGCTGTTTAATGGGTACAGAGTTTCTGGAGATCTGTTTTACAATAATGTGAATGTACGTAACACTGCTGAACTTAAAACACTACACTTAAAAATAGGTAGGTAACATGATAGCTCTGGCTGGTGTGGCTCGGTTGGTTGGAGCATCTTCCCGTAACCAAAAGGTTGCAGGTTCAATCCCCAGACAGAGCACAAACCAAGGTGGCGGTTCAATCCCCTTCCTGGTGCATACAATGCCTGGATCAATGTTTCTGCCTCATATCGATGCCTCTCATGCTCTCCCTTCCTCTCTCTCTAAAAGCATGAAAAAATGTCCTCAGGTGAGGATAAAAATTTTGTTAAATAAAAATAGTTAACATGATAAATTGTATTATGTGTTTTTTACCACAATAAAAATAAAAATTTTAAGTACCTAGTCTGGTAATCTGGGCCCCTTAAGAACACTGCCTTCTCCCTTGATCTTGCTTATTAAAAGGTATGAGTCTAACAGGTAAGTGTCCCCTCACAGTCTGGGCCACTGAAATCCCATTGTTCTTATAAAAAAGAACAGAAACCAATACACAAGAAACTCCTGAAAAACCGCCAATGGGGCAGATCTTGGTGGGGAATGAGACTACAGCTCCCTTGACTTTTGCTGAGTTGGTTCATCTTTTCTTCACCTCCAGCTGCTGAGGGCTTTACAGGGCTTTTAAGGAGGTGCCTGAATGCCTGGTATACCCTAGGTCCTCTATCCAGTCCTGTGAGGTAAGTGGGGTGGTCTATCTAATCCCACAAAACGGGCCTCCTCATGAGAAACCAGTTAAGACCACCCAGGCAGCAGACGTTGTACAATAATGTTGGCCTGCAGAGGAACTCTGAATCCACCAGGGGGCACCAGGCACCACACTGTGTCAGGCCCAGTACTTAGGGCCCAGCCAAGGAACCACACCAAACATGGGCCACCTGCCTGTCTCCTGCTTCTGCTCTGCACAGGAGCTAGGTCTGTGGGGGGCGCCTAGGTCTCCTCCACCAGAAGCCCCTTTGTTCGAAAGCCATATTGACTCTTCCGGAGTATGGGCACATCAAACATACCAAAAAACCAAGTTCTGACCAATTAGGAAGGCCCTGGAGGAAAGGAAGGCCACATTCTGAAACCATCACATAAATCCTGTCCCCACGACTTCCAAAGTGCTTGAAAACAACCCTAAGAAATTCCAAGTGGCTGATGGAAGTTGTGGAACCTGAGAGGTCACCTGTTTTCCTGTGGCAGTACTGCTCCCACGGCCCAGCTCCCACGACCCCGTCGCACAGACCACTTCCCCCCAGGGCCATACACACACACAGCACTCCCGAGAGCAGGCCCTGTGCTACACTGCAGTCCGTCACTTCCATTCCACATCCCTCCAAGTGAATCAACCCCACTTTCCAGGGTCCCAGAAAAATGCTAACTGCACAGGAAAAGTGAAAACCAAGGGAGCTGGATATGTTAATGTAGGCACCACTGCCTTTTCCTCAAGTTAAGCAATCCCCAGAATCTCTCCCTACAATAGGTTTGAGCCCAGGTGAGCGGATGGTTCTCAAAGCCGGAATCCCTCACTACCATTTGGTCCAACAGAAGAAACCAGCAGGATGGTGGGGGCACAAGTGAGTCGAAAAATAAAGGGCTAGCACTCAAGGACCAACTCTTACTTTCACGGAAGGCACAAGACTTGGGAGAGAATGGAGAGTCATCAGGGTAAGCAGATAATCGATGGAGACAGCATGCAAAGCACAGATAGAAAGGAGAGCTTGAAGTGATCATGGGGAAGGGACAGCTGGACAGAGATGGAGCTGGGGCAACAAGGAAAAAGCCGGAGGCTTCACCCTTGAGGCTAAGTCATCCTCCAGGACCTTATTGGTCCCCAAAGCCCAGTAAGACACAAACAGGAGGTTGCAGCAAGGAAAGGGCTTACTTTTTGGAAATGGCCCGTGCCCAGAGACTAAAGTGGGCTAATGCTAAAGACCTGGATCCCCAATGGCTTCCAGGGAATGGGTTTTATGGGGAAGATCATTAGTCATGGTGACTAAGGGAGTTGGGGTCACGGTCTCTACTGAGTGGTGGGTGCTAGGGCAGGGGGTAGCTGATCATTGCATCTAGGGTCCTTTTGTCAGCCCGCTGCTGCTTCATCTGGTGTCACAGGTGGGCCTGGAGCTGAAACACAAATGAGGCCTAGACATCATCTCTGGTTTGACCTAAACTCCATCTCTGGAATCAACAGGCGCCAGGCTTTGTTCCGAAGATTGCCCGATATCTACCAGAACCTCACTGTCCTGAGGGCTTAATGATTAAGGAAGTGGTCGTGCAGGGGAGAAGGAAGGAGATGAGTCAGGATGATGGATGAGGCCAGTTTGAATCAAAAGGAAAGAAAGGAGAAAAGGTCATATTAAAGAAAGAAAGTTCCTAAGTGCTTACAACAGTGCGATATATAGAAGATGTATCATAGAACTGTATACTTGAAACCTATATGATTTTATTAACCAATGTCACCCCAATAAGCTTAATTTAAAAATAAAATATTGTCCTTTATAGCCACAGTTCCCACTCTACCCCACCCTACCGCTAGTGGCTTTTAAAGGTGGAAATATCAGAAGCACTTGGGTAGCTTCTTCTTAAACTTCTCGTATCCACTAGGGGGATGTACAGGGTTGGGGAGAAGCTGCCTAGATAATTCTGACACGTGCCCAGTTGAGAACCACTGCTCATACTCCCTCACTATCCAGGGCCAGCTACTCTTGCAATTCTATTTTTCCTAGAAGATGCCTTCTAAATCTGGGTCTCAAGCCCTAATATTCTCCCACACAGTCAGCAAGGAACTGGACCACTAGCTACCACCACCAGAAAATCCTATGGTCCCCAAAACCAATCTCATCCGACTTCCCTGACCTGAATCTGGGCCTTGTTGGGGAGCTTTGCCCGCAGAGCCCTCCATCCACTGCAGATGAGAATAAGTCTACCAGGACATGATCTGCTTGGGGAGGAAAGGTGGCCGATCTCTCAAAGGAGAAGGACCATGAGCCTTTTCTTTAATGGGCTTTTATTGGGTTCAATTTGCACAGGAATACAAGCAAATCTCATCAATCATTGTCAGGCAGTAAGGATCAAACAATAGATAACATACAAAGAACTATGAGGGCTTATTCTGAGTCAGGATCAGTTAGCTAAAGAGCTATAAAACTTTGGGAAACAAACTCATTTCATGCTCCGATCCTTATCAGAAAACTGAGGGCATTCTTAGCAAAGCAGGTTTCACAGGATTTTATGTATTCTTTCTAAGGCCTGATCACCCCGGGGAACCTCCGGTTCCAGCCCAGGGTGGCACCACCCGCCGGCATTGTTTCAAGCTTAAGTCAGGCAGGGGAAGTAAGGCAGCCAAGAGATTAGGAGACTTCTCACAGACAGAATGAGGACTCAGGCTATGTCAAAGCCAAGGGGCGAAGGTCCATCACCCCCTTTTTCTATAACCCCCCAAGTCTTTCCCTGGGGGCCCCTTCGTGACCGTGCCTGTCTTAGGCCATCCCTCCCTTGAGGAATCTTACTCGTCACTGGCTAACCAGCCATCAGCTCAGGGCCAAGCAGGGTAAAGTAAAGGGGGCAGAGGCAGCGCTCCTGCCACGGAGATAAGCTTTATCTCCTTAGTGGCTTATGGTTCCAAGGTCTCTCACTCAGCCTTAGCCATGGGGGATTACAGCTTCTGAAACCAGACAGGGTGGTTTCCAACAGGGCCTCCTCCTCCTCATAGCCTTGAGTTCATGCATCCATGTACTAAATGTGCATGAAATCCTATAGGGACCTGACCCGGGTACCCCGCAATGCCCCCGCAATACCCCCACACTGCCCAGGCTGCTGGTCCTCAGCAGGACTCCCAGAACTCACACATGTCATGCGTCTTCATCTCCTGATGCTCTCAGTGAGCACCTGCAGAGTCAGTGCCTATCCTGCCACACACCCCCACACCCTCCTGACCACTTCTACCCACAGACAGGGAGACTGCGCTTGCGGGAAAGCTCTCTGGGAAAACCAGTAGCCCCTTACCTCACAGTACACAATGTCCGCTCCATAGTCCAGGGCCAGCAGCCGCATTGGGAGAGTCCCTACCCGGACCATGGGAGCTAAGATGACTTTGTTGTGGTAGCACAGTGAGAGGCTGTTCACAATCATTCCTCCTCTGCTCCAGCCTGAAGAAAGGGAAAACAAGTCAGAAATTCAAATGGAAAATATCTCTTCTATTACCCAGGGCAAGCTTTCCTTCTTCCTTCCAACATACAGTTCCTCGTTTCCCTTTTCTCTGATCATAAAAATAACACATGCTCACTCATTCATCCAATAAATATTTATTAAGTGCCCAGTCCATGCCAGTCACTATCTTAGTCTTTGGGAATACATTAAAGAACAAGACAGACAAAAATTCCCGCTCTGATAGAGCTTTCAATCCAGTTAGGGAACACAGGCAAAAAAACAAAAACAAAAACAAAAACCGATAGGCGTAACAAACAAGTAAATTAGATGGTATGTTGGAAATTCGGTATAGTTGGTCCTCTGTACTGTGGGTTTCATAGCCACTGATTCAACCAACTACAGATCAAAAATAAGCAGGAAAAAAAAATCCCAGAAAGTTCCACAACACGCAACTTGAATTTGCCACATGCCGAGAACTATACTGAATCGGCATGAGTGATGTGTAGGCATGCCCTGCTGTAGCCTATATGCAAATATAGGCTGTATATAAACACTATCCAACTTTATATAAGGACAAGGATTTTGGTATCTACGGGGGTCCTGGAACCAATGCCCCCCATTTCCCACATCCAATCCATCATTAACTCCAGTTGAAATAACCTTCAAAATATAACTTCCATCCACCTTCTCTGCTTCATTCCATTGCTACCATTGCACACCAAGCTAGTCTCCAACTGGATTTCCCCAAATCTACTCTTGCCTCCTCCTATCCACTGTCTTCACAATAATCACTTCCCTATTTATACCCTCCAATGGCTTCCCACTGAGTTTAGGATAAATTCCAAACCCTTCTTTTTTTTTTTTTTAATTTATTTTTAGAGAGAGGGAAAGGGAAGGAGAAAGAGAGGGAGAGAAACAGCAATGTATGGTTACCTCCCACATGGCCCTCACTGGGGACCTGGCCTGCAACCCAGGCATGTGCCCTGACTGGGAATCGAACCGGGACCCTTTGGTTCCCAGCCCGCGCTCAATCCACTGAGCTACACCAGCCAGGGCTCCAAACCCTTCTGATGGCCCATAAAGCCCTGCAAGACATGTCCCTGCCCACCTCTCCAGCCTCACCTTGAGCCCCTCTCCCCCTCACTCTCTGCTCTGGCCAACCTGGTCTTCTTCTTCTTCTTTTTTAAATAAAGTCTTAAAAATTTTTTTTTAAATTTATTTTTAGAGACAGTGGAATGGAGGGAGAAAGCGAGGGAGAGAAATATCAATGTGTGGTTGATTCTCATGTGCCCCCGTACTAGGGACCTGGTCCACAACCCTGGCATGTGCCCTGACTGGGAATCAAACTGGCGACCTTTTGGTTCGCAGGCCAGCACTCAATCCACTGAGCCACCAGCCAAGGCCACCCTGATCTTCTTTTAAAGTCTCCCACCCTAGCTTGCCCTGGCCAGTATGGTGGATTTGGTTAGAGTGTCATCCTGTAAGCCAAAAGGTCAAAGGTTCGATTCCCAGTCAAAGCACATGCCTGGGTTGTGGGTTTGGTCCCTGGTTGGGGCTTGTACAAGGGGCAACTAATCAGTGTTGCTCTCCCTCCCTTCCCCTCTTTCTAGAATCAGTAAGCATGTCCTCTTACTGAATGACTGTATCATTATCATCTGAGATCCAAGAAACAATTGTTTTTAAAACTTAGGGTGTAAACAGGCAATATGAGTTACCATGGCAGCCCTGGGAAAAAAATACTACCAAGCTAGGCCCCTACTTCCAGGACCTTACTTTTTTTTTCCACAATAAGTAAATCCTTCTTATTTCTAAAGCACTATAGTATAAAATACGTATATCAGTAACAACTACAAGTTATTTAATCTCTGCTGTGAGTTGGGGGGAGGGGGACTTAAGTGGTAACTGGTGAACTGACAAGAAAAAATTAGGGACCATGGGCAGAGACAGGCTCCAATCTCTACGAGATCTTGAGGTAATCATATTGTAACAGCTCAAGCACAATGAGAAAGCAGCCACTAGCCAACTACTCTGCCCTAAATATTTGGACAAAACCCAAATGCAAATTCATACCTATGTATTATTCTTTTCTAATAATTCTTCAATGTATCTGTTCTGGCTTGGTACAAATGAATGAAACCTATTGGATCAGACATTCAACGAGCTATTTACCTAGAGACTAGGAACCCCGAGTTCTTATAATCATAAAAGTAGTACAGAATCACAATATCTTGGCACATCCTTGGTATCGAATACCCTCTAATATGTCACCCATCAGAGATCATCCAGAAGGTGTGTGAACTTTTCAGTGATGGAAATCTCGGCGCTGTCAAGACAGATCTGGGCAATTCCAGTTGTCAGACAGTTCTTTATATCAAATTCAGAATCTGCCTCCCTGTCACCCACTGGTCCCAGTTTTGTTCATCTCTTTTCTATCTGGCACACTCCCCAAATATGTGAGGACAGTTTTGTTCTCCCTAAAGCTTCTCTTCTGCAGCTTTACCTTCTTGAATCACTCCTTCCTATGTTTATGATTTTCAGGGGCCCCCAAGGACATTACCAGATTCTGGGAATTGCAGGTTCTGGGAATGGGCCAGGGCTAGAACAAAAGTTTGGCAAATGAGCCTTCCTGAAGTAAGAGTACATGCGGTAACTGCGGTCTCTCTTCAGTCCTCATCCTGTAGGCAGGGTTTCTCAACAGCAAACTTGATATTTTGGGCCAGGTAATTCTTTTTTGTGAGGAACTGTCCTGTGCACTGCACGATGTTTAGATGCCAGTTGTGACAACTAAAAATGTCTCCAGACAGTGTCAAATGGGGAATGTGGGGTGACGGAGGTAAAATTAGTGACTATTCACTGTCACTACTTTAAGCTCTCTCTGCTGCTTTAACATGTAACTCTCCAGAAAAGTCTATGCATGTATCAAAATGGTATTTGAAATTTTAAAAGTACTTATCTTTTTCATGGTATTTGATGAAACTAAAACACTTTCTCCAGCCCTGGCTGGTGTGGGTTGGTGGATTGAGCCCTGGCCTGCAAACCAAAGGGTCACTGGTTCGATTCCCAGTCAGGGCACATGCCTGGGTTGTGGGCCAGGTCCCCAGTTGTGGGCATGTGAGAGGCAACTGTTTCTCTCTCACACAATGATGCTTTCTCTCCCTCTCTGTCTCCTTCCCTTCCCCACTCTTTAAAAATAAATAAAATCTTTTTAAAAAATAAAAATAAAACACTTTCTCCAGGTGTTAAAAACCTCCCAGATGATTAATCCGCATTTACCTTATCTCCCACCCCAGGCACTGGGGACTACAGAAAAGGCACCCATTTTCCAGCTCTATGCAAGAATTATGACTAGTATAAGGTTTATTTGCAACCTGAACATCTCAATTCAAGTAAAATATTCTGCCTGACATGGGCCGTGTGAGACAAACCTGATCACTCCGTAGAGTAGCAGGACCCTCCTCACTACTATTCAAGTAATTTACTATCTGACTGGGAAACCTGCGGAGGTGAGCGGACAGCGAAAGTGGGCTCAGGATGAGAAGCTGCGTGGGGTGACAATGTAGTGAAGTGTGAACCTCTGGTGAAAAAAGAAAATGTGTGAACAGACGAGTACGCTTGAAATAAAGCCTGAAGACCTTCACTGACATAATGAGCTGAAGGCTACCAGCTCGTCCTCTAGGATCCCAGCTGGGCCGGGGTCGGGGTAGGGGAGAGGGGCCAGGGGAGGTTCAGCCTAGATCTACCACACCTGGCCCTTGTCTCGGCCCCCAGGCACTGTCAATCATTCATACTCTTAATAAACACTTATTACCAGACCTTGCGCGAGGACCACATCTGTATAAACATCGCCGCACCCTCGGAGTTTACAGTAGCAGACCAGCACTGGAAAAGCTATCACCGGGGTGGTGAGGGCGACAAAGGAGAATAGCAGGGATCGGACACCCAATCGCCAGAAGCCCTCCGCCCTCCTGGTCCATTAGGTCAGGGCCCCGTCGCCGCTTATCGTCGGACCCCAGTCCTGTCTCCATTGCGCACCCTTCCGCAAGGCTGGCCCGGGTCTGGATGTCGCCGACCCTTGTTCGGACTTACAGACCTCGCCGCTGCTGAACTCTGCAGAACACTCCCTTCTTCCTCAAGGTTCGCCAATTCCGCGTGTCGTACTGAGCCACGCCAGCCACCGTCTGCGAGATCTTGGCGCATCAGTGACGTCAGTGCCGTGCGCCTCTCCCGCAGCGAGGAAAACATGGTTCCAGTATGGTCGCCGCGGCTTTCGTTGCTTGCGGCTCGGTTGTTTCTGATACCTCGACGGGACCTGGCGGTTAGCGGTCCCGATGAGCCCTTACCAGTGGTGCGCATCCCACGGGCTCTACAGCGGCGGCAAGAACAGCAGCAGAGGGGGCGGCGGAACTCCCTGCGGCCGGTGCTGGTGCGACCTGGCCCGCTGCTGATCTCGGCGCGGCGGCCAGAATTCAACCAGCCGGCGCGCCTCACGCTGGCTCGCTGGGAGAGCGCGCCACTCGCTTCGCGTGGCTGGAAGAATAAGCGCTCCCGCTGGGACCACTTCTCCATCGAGCGCTCACAACGCGAGACACCAGCATTGCGGAATTTATCCGAGGGCAGCTTCGTGGATCTGGGTGTGGAGCCACGCGTACTGCGCGCGCTACAGGAGATTGCTCCCGAAGTCGTTCGACCCACCACGGTACAGTCGAGTACCATCCCCCCATTACTTCGCGGCCGCCACGTCCTTTGCGCAGCGGAAACAGGCAGTGGCAAGACTCTCAGCTACCTACTCCCTCTGCTTCAACAGCTCTTGGGCCGGCCAAAACCAGACTCCCGCAGTATCCCAGCTCCTCGAGGTCTGGTCCTTGTGCCTTCGCGAGAATTAGCCGAACAGGTGCGGGTCGTGGCCCAGCCCTTAGGCAACTCCCTGGGACTCCAGGTGCTGGAGTTAGGGGGAGGCCGTGGCATGAGTAGGATCAGGCAGCAACTGTGCAAACAGCCTCCAGCCGATGTACTAGTGGCCACTCCAGGGGCTCTGTGGAAGGCTCTGAAACGTCAGCTGATCAGCCTAGAGCAGCTCTTCTTCCTGGTATTGGATGAGGCAGACACGCTGTTGGATGAAAGTTTCCTGGAACTCGTGGTCTACATCTTAGAGAAGAGTCATGTAGCAGAAGGCCCAAATGACTTAAAAGACCCTTTCAATCCTAAAGCTCAGTTGGTACTAGTAGGGGCTACATTTCCTGAAGGTGTAGGCCAGCTGCTGAGTAAAGTCGCCAGTTCAGAGTCTCTAACCACCATCACCAGCTCCAAGCTCCACTGTATCATGCCCCATGTCAAACAGACATTTATGAGGCTGAAGGGAGCAGAGAAGGTACCTGAGTTGGTGCAGATCCTCAAGCAGCATGACAGAGCAGATAGGACTTGCTCCTCAGGAACTGTTCTGGTGTTCTGTAACAGCTCTAGCACTGTGAACTGGCTAGGCTATATTCTGGATGACCACAAAATCCAACACCTAAGGCTGCAGGGACAAATGCCAGCCTCAATGAGGGCAGGTATCTTCCAGAGCTTCCAGAAGGGCTACCGAGACATACTTCTCTGTACAGATATAGCCTCTAGAGGCCTGGACAGTACCCATGTGGAGCTAGTTGTCAATTATGATTTCCCTCTCACCCTGCAAGACTACATCCACAGAGCAGGGAGGGTGGGTCGTGTAGGGAGTGATTTACCAGGCACCGTCATCAGCTTTGTTACTCACCCCTGGGATGTGAGCCTGGTTCAGAAGATTGAACTGGCAGCTCGCAGGAAGAGAAGCCTTCCAGGACTGGGGTCTTCAGTGGGAGAGCCTTTGCCCCAGCCGACATGAATGTGGCGCCATAACAGTGATCTTTCCCTGTGTGCTGGGTGGGTGAGCACACTCCAAAGTGGGATGCTCCGGGCTGCCCACTCACCTCCCTGCAGGTCTGGAGAGTGGCTAAGCATAACTCTAATCTTTCGTGAGTCGTAAAAAATAAAGTAGATTTTGGCTTTATATTATGTCATGATCTCCAACCAAAAAATGATGTTTTTCTGGGTTCTCATAACAGTTACCAGTGGGGCAGCATTCATTAGATTGAGAAAACTCACATCCCAAAATGTCACACCGAGGACAAAGGCCCTTTCAACTTTTGTAACATTTAGATTTTATTTTCTGCCACCAAAACATTCTTTAAGCCCCCATGAGAGGGAAAGCTGATGTGACTAGCAGTAGAGAGAAATTTTCTACACCAGTACGTGGAAAGCTTGAGCACCCTTGGTGAAATCAGCCTGGGAAGTCCTGGTGAAAGAATAAAAGGCAGACACACGGAAGTATCGCTTGGTGTGCATTTCCAGTCTCTGCCTTTTTTCTCATCTGTTGGTGATGGCAGAAGAGGAGAGAGGAGTACAGTATTTTGCCAAACTGGCAAATTCAGCATATAGCATCCTCTTACTGCCTCCTAGGCTCCAGGCACTGCAGTGTTATATAAGCTATGCCTGAAGTAATGCATACTTCAGCGTCAAATATAGTATTCCACAAAACACTTAAAAGTACTTACACACTGAAAAGGATCGGGTTGTAGAGAACAGAAATGGGCCCAGGGAAACCTTTGCCAAAAGAGAATATTGTACTAAATGTACAGTGAAGCCCTATTTTTTTATGCAAAGAAACAGGCTTGGGGATAAAACGAACTTGCTCAGGATCACACAGTAAGTAAAAAATTATTTTAAAGAATTGCAAGGAAGAGCAACCCATGGTGAGGATATCGAGGTCTTATGTACATAAGTTACCTAAAATTCATGAGTTGGAATTTTGAGCATGATAGGTGATTTATGATATTAAGGAAGTATTGATGACTTTTTGAGATGCCCTAATAGCATGGCAGTGAAGTGAGTTTTCTGTATTTTTATTATATTTAGGAGTAATGGATATATACATTTCAGGTATACAACACCAAATGATTTGGTATTTGTATGTATTATGAAATGATCACCACAGTGAGCCTAGTTAATGTCTGTCACCATACACAGTTACCACATTTATTCCCTATGGTGAGAACTTTCAAGATTTACTCTGAGCAAGTTTCAGCTATAAAATACATATCATTAATATAGTCACCTTGCTGTATAGTACATCCTCATGACTTGTTTTATGAATGAAAATTTGTACCTTTTTTTCAGATTGTATTTATTTACTTTTAGAGAGAGGGGAAGGAATAGAGAAAGACGGGGAGAGAAACATTAACGTGGGAGAGAAACATGGTTCGGATGCCTCTCGAACACACCCCAGCCGGGGACCAAACCCGAAACCCAGGCTTGTTCCCTGATGGGAATCAAATAGGTGACCTATCACTTTGTGGGAGGGCACCTAACCAACTGGGCCACACCGGCCAGGATAGGAGTTTGTACCTCTTAACCCCCTCACTCATTCCAGCCATTTCCTCCCCTCTGACAACCACTAATCTGTTCTCTGTATCTGTGAAGTCATTTTTGTTTTTATTTTTAGAGTCCACGTGTAAATGATATCATGGTATTTTTTTTTCTCTGTCTGACTCACATCACTTAGCATAATGCCCTCAAGGTTCATCCGTGTTATCACAAATGGCAACATTTCCTCTTTATGGCTGAATAGTACTCCACTGTGTGTAAATACCACATTTTCTTTATCTGTTCACTCATCGATAGGTAGATGGGTTGTTTCCATACCTTGACCATGGGAGAAAACGCTGCAGTTAACAAGGGGGTGCACATACATCAAGTTAGCGTTTCATTTTCCTCAAGTATATACCCACAAGTGCAATTGCTGAACTGTATGGTAGTTCTGTTTTTAATTTTTTAAGGAACTTCCATGCTGTTTTCATAGTGGCTGCACCAATTTTCTTTTCCACCAACAGTACACAGGAGTTCCTTTTTCTTCACGTCTTTCCCAACACTTGTTATTTCATCTTTTTTTTTTTTTTTTTTTTTTTTTAAATAATAGGCCTTGTTGGTGTGGCTCAGTGGATTGAGTGCTGGCCTGCAAACCAAAAAAGGTCGCCAGTTCAGTTCCCAGTCAGGGTGCGTGCCTGGGTTGTGGGCAGGTCCCCTGTTGGGGGCATGAGAGAGGCAACTGATGGTTGTTTCTCTCGCAGGTCAATGTTTTTCTCCCTCTTGTTCTCCCTCCCTTCCCCTCTCTTAAAAATAAGTAAATAAGTAAATCTAAAAAAATAATATAGGTATGAGATGATATCTAACGTGTGAGGTGATATCTTGTGGTTTTGAATTGCATTTCATGATTATTACTGATGTTGAGAACCATTTCGTTTACCTGTTGACCATCTGTATGTCTTCTTTGGAAAAATGCCTATTCAGGTCCTCTACCTTGATCAAACTTTTAAAGTTCCTGTTAGGACATTTTAGAGATGCAAATTTAAATGTGGATAAAATAAATGTCTGATTTCCTTTAAAATATTCTGTAGAAAGGTATGTATATTGTATAAATGAAACAAGATTGGCCAATCAGTTGATAATTGTTGAAGCTGGGGTTCAATATACTCTTCTCTCTACTTGTCTTATATATTTGAAAATATACCTAATAAGAGGGCTGGGAACCAGAGGGTCCCGGTTCGATTCCCAGTCAGGGCACATGCCTGGGTTGCGGGCCGGGTCCCCAGTGGGGGCCATGTGAGAGGCAACCATACATTGCTGTTTCTTTCCCTCTCTGTCTCCCTCCCCCTCTCTCTAAAAATAAATAAAAATCTAAAAAAAAAAAAAATAAGAGTTTCTTAGGTGCAGCCTGATGTTCAGCCAGATTTGGATTCAGTGAGGACTCAGAAGGTCAGCCTCACAGAGTAGCCCGCCTGCGGGCACTGTGGAAACTAGGCAGAGGAGGGCTGGCTTTCTGAGTTACAAGCCAGAAGCACAGAGGGCCCTGGGGCAGGGGGTGCTGTGCGCAGCGTGTCGTTACAGAAGACAGGTCTGACAAGCCTCAGACATGAGCAGGCTAGGTCGAGCAAAGAGATAGCAAGTTTTAACTTGAGGCTAAATGAGAAATCCCGTGCCATGAAATAAATGTTTGATTGGTCAAGAGGGGCTACCAGCACCTGGTGCCCTCACAGCCCACCCCTCTGCGTGCTTCTGACAGCACGTACGGTAGATAACTGAAGACTTGTCCAGCCCCTTTACTGCAGACTCCAAGCAAAGAGCCAGCACCCGCTGATGATCAGTAAAGGATATCTGGACAAATGGATGGATGTAAGGGATTCAAGGCGTTTTCTGGTGAGAGAGGCAGAAGCTGGAAGTTGAAAAGTTCAAGGAATCCCTGTCTAACTTACCCAAGAGGGCATCATTGCCTTCTCAGTAGCCGGTCTCCCCATACCTGTCCTCCCCCTCAGCCAGATTCAGGGAGAGTTCTGTCCCAGGGCTAATGGACTACTCTTCCACCACTGCTGGCTTTCTCCAGATGGCTTCTTGTGTCCCATGAACCCTCACTGAAGATAGGGCCGGTCCAAGCCAACCCTGGTGAGCCTGGCAGTGGTGAACAGGAACGACGGGGCATGTGCAGGAGCGGACAGGGCACACCCCTTACCAAGTGCCTTGTGGTCATTCTCCAAAGTTCCGTCCCCTTGGGGCCTGAAGCATCTGCACAGTAGGACAACAGAAGGCTAAATACATTTCTTCTCCACAAACTCTCAGCTCCATTGTCCTCACTAGCTGCCCCCAAATTTAGGAATTCCCCTGCCCAGCATTACGGATTTGGATTCAGGGAGGACTCCAGACAGAGGAGTTCAGATGTCAGGAAAGGGCATCCATCATCAGCTTGGGCAACTGCTTTGTACCCAGAGTTACCACAGAGGGAGAATAGAATTAGGGGAAACAAAGCTTGAAAAATCTGGGCATAAGGAAACTAGTTTCAGATTCCAGCTCCACCTGCCAGCTCTGGGATGAGAAAATTAAGTTCAACTAGCTGAGCCTCAGTGTTCTCTCCTAGAATATGAGGCTGGTCAGCACCCTACCCTGTGGGCTATCGTGAGGAAAGCACATCAGACCTGTAGCACAGCTCCAAGCACACAGCAATGTTGGCTGCTCTGATGTGTCAGCACTGTTGTCACCTGCCTTCGCTCTGTGAAAGAAAGGAAGGCAGCCTCCTGAGCTCCAAGTTTACTCCGTCTTCAACAGATGCTGGCTGAGCGCCCTCTGTGTGCAGGTGTAGTGCCTTGTGCTGGAAAAAATTGGTCGTGGCCTCACTGAGTCTGCTTGCTACCTCCAGCAGGGGCAATCACCACGGGCTGCTGTCAGGAGGAGGACAAGGAGGAGGAAGAAGAGGTGTCAGCAAAACCTAAACCTGAGCAATCCAGATGTCCCTGTTTTTAGAGAGAGTAAGTCACCAAAGACTGTTTGGATTTGGCAGAGTTCTCCATGATACGCTCCGCCTCTCTAGGCAACTGAATGTCACAGTTCAGGAGCTGCTATGTGAATCCTAGAGTCTCTGTGTTCTGTGGAGGGCCTCCCTGGGTCAAGCTCCTATACCCAAGGGCCCTCCAACCTACCCCCCTCCACCCAGTTGATTGCACTAACTCAAGGACGTGGGACAGCATGCAAACAACCTCAGAACAAGAGTCCCAAACTCTGTGGGCTTCACACCTAAGTCACCAGAATATCTGGTCCCCAGAAGCAGCAGTCAGAGATGTCAAACCTGTCAGATACCACTTGAACTTTGCTTTGGGGACCTTATGTGCTGCATCCTCTGCACTGACTGATCAGGCAGAGTCTGGCTGCAAGAGGACCTGAGTCATCATTCATTTCCATCAAAAAATTTGCCCTGCCCTGGCTGGTGTGGCTCAGTGGACTGAGTGATGGCCTGCAAACCAAAGGGTCGCCAGTTCGATTCCCAGTCTAGGGCACATGCCTAGGTTGCAGGCCAGGTTTCCAGTACGGGGCATGCAAGAGGCAACCACATCTTGATGTTTCTCTCCCTCTCTCTCCCCCTCCCTTCCCCTCTCTAAAAATAAATAAAATTTTTAAGAAAAGCCCTGGCTGGTGTAGCTGAGTGAATTGAGCGTGGGCTGGGAACCAAAGGGTCCCGGTTCGATTCCCAGTCAGGGCACATGCCTGGGTTGCAGGCCAGGTCCCCAGTGAGGGCCATGTGAGCAGCAACCATACATTGCTGTTTCTCTCCCTCTCTCCCTCCCTCCCTTCCCCTCTCTCTAAAAATAAATAATAAAATAAAATCTTTTAAAAAAAAAAAAAGCAACCCTAGGAGTATTGGATAGAGATGCTTTTAAGAATGCTAAAGAGAAAGGTAGGGATTAGGGAGAAGGCTGAGTGGAAGTAAGATGCCTTTGTAGTTACTGCAATTCTAGCAAGATCAACAATGACTGCCTTTTGAGGAAGGAAAATATGCAAACTGTGATAAGGCATATCCTCCATATATGTGCGTGCATGTGCGTGGGTGTGTGGGTGGGGGTTCCTGGAAGAGACAGCTAGAATGAGGACCTGAGGCTGGGAATCGGGTGGGGCCTGTCGAGCAAGGACAGAAACTTGGTCTTCAACATTTGTTGAGAGAGCTAGCACCAGAGGATCCACAGGATAAGGTGGGTGGAGCCACAAAAAGTGCCAGGCCTTTCCTTAGGACCCGTATTTCTGACCTCAACAAAACAGGGACTTCCACACTGAGGTAGGAGGGATCCTGGCCAGCGGGTCAGCCACCAGCTCTGGGAGAAACGTTGCTGGGATTGGGGGCTCTGCTGCCCTGGAAATGACTCATTTCCTTCCACGGCAATAGCCTACTACCTGTTTCTGCTCTGTTGAGTAAATGTTCCTGACTTTCTCCAGATGCCTTCCCAGTTCACATCCCAAGTCCCTCCATTCGGACCCTGGAGAGGTATATAGGTGTACTGAGGAAAGAGCTCTTTCCTGAGGCTGCCTGGGGAAGATGGGAGAGAGGGCCTTCTGACATTTCGCAGTCCCTGGCTGGAGTCCCCAGGGGTGGACAGGCAGGCTGCGGAGTAAGGTAGGGGAAAGAGAAGGTCGGGAGCAGGGGGCCTTTCTTGAATCCAGAGTCCATAAAGTTAATCTCTTTTTTCCAGAGACTATCTCCTCCCCCACACTCAACCCAAGTGACCCAGCACAGGAAAACCAGATGCCCAGAGAACACGGTGAGCACAGAGGCACCGGCACATGGCCCTAGGGGTGTCTAGGACATACGACTGGCAGATGGGACATGATATGGTTGGTAGAGGTCACAGGGTCAAGGGCCACCCTGAGGCAGAATCACTCCAGGCCCTCTCTCTTGAGAGCAAAGCTCGGGTGGGAGGGAGAGAAACCTGGGTCGGGCCCCATTGGAGCAATGTGTGTGTTGGTGGGGGGTGGGGAGAGGGACAGGATGCGGAGCCTGCGATGAGAGGCTAGATGGCGCACGAGCGGGAAGCCGACCCAGCCCAAGGGGGCGCCCTCTGGGCTGGAAGCCGGAGGGCGGGGCCGCCCCCTGGAGGGAGCGTTGCACTGCTCTCTGCTCTCCCGTCGCAAGGTCCTGTGACTTCATTCCCCTCTCGCGAGGCCACGCTGCTAAGTCACCTGGGCCGACCGTTGGGACCCCATCTTCGCCTTCTACCCCTCTCTTGCCTCTCTCAGGCCCTCGAGACCAGCCCCAGCCCGCCTGCCCAGACCTGCGCAGCATGCGGCCCGCGGGCCTCGAGTGCCCCCGCATGCTCGGCCGGAGGCCTCTGCTGCGTCTGCTGTTCCTGCTGTCGCTGCTGTGGTGGCAGCCAGAAACCCGCGCCCAGACCACGCCAGGCGCCCCCAGCGTCCCAACAGTGCTGGGTACCCCCAGCAACCTGACCACACCCGGCACTCCCAGTGCCCCGACTAGGCCAGGAGCCCCTAGCGACTCTACTGCGCCAGGCATCCCTAGTGCCCCAACCTCGCCGGGAACCCCTAACGCCCCAAATCTGCGGGATCGTGCTCGGACCTTGATGCGAGACTTCCCACTGGTGGACGGGTGCGTAAGTGCGGTGGGGGTTGGGGGGGAGCTGTGGAGGCCGGGCTCACCCCTGGGCTGGGGAGGGGGTCCTGAGCATGCAGGGCTAGTGAGGAAGCTCCCTCACACCACTCTTCGACGCCCTTTTTCATTATTCATGGAAGCCCTTTCCCCTCCTCTGTCACCTTCTCCCTACTGGGAATGCCTTAGCCCAGGCCTCGGAGGGTCCTAGTATACTAGTCTGTGTGACGGTGTGGGGTGGGGACCGCCTGGGCTGGCCCAGGCAGGGCAACATGTCTTGGCTTATCCCCAGGCCTGAAGGAGTCCACCCTGCAATTGCAATTGCCCCTGACCTGACCCTTCCTTGATCTCCTTACAGCCACAATGACATGCCCCTGGTCCTGAGGCAGTTTTACCACAACCAGCTACAGGATGTTAACCTGCACAATTTCAGCCATGGCCAGACCAGCCTGGACAGGCTTAGAGACGGTCTCGTGGGTGCACAGGTATGGGGCAGGGACACACAAGGTGCCACTAGCTGCTTAGGAATATGGGAGAATTGGGGCCCTAGAGGTCATGATAAGTTAGTTACATGGGAAGTCAGTTACCATAGTGACCCAAAAAGTGCCATGACATGGATGCGGGGGCTGCAGGGACCATGGTGAACCAGCTTGGTGCATATCCAGGTACCAAACAGTTCATTACATGTGACCTCTGGGTCCCTGGGTGCTGTGTGGGCTGTGGAGGCTATGAAAGGAGGAGCTCCAAAGCAGCCCCTGCCCAAGCCAATCCCTGGCTTTCCCCAGTTCTGGTCAGCCTACGTCCCGTGCCAGACCCAGGAACGGGATGCCCTGCACCTCACCCTGGAGCAGATTGACCTCATCCACCGTATGTGTGCCTCCTATCCTGAACTGGAACTGGTGACCTCAGTTAAAGGTAGGTAGGCTTTAGGTGGGGTGATGTTAGGGACTTGACTGAGCTACCCCAGCCCATGAAAGTGATCACCTGACCTACTTGCCCCCAGCTCTGAACAGTACCCGGAAGTTGGCTTGCCTCATCGGTGTGGAGGGTGGCCACTCACTGGACAGTAGCCTCTCCATCTTGCGTACCTTCTATATGCTGGGTGTGCGATACTTGACGCTCACTCACACCTGCAACACACCCTGGTGAGCACAATGTAGATGGGATGGGCCCGCTGCTGCACTGGGACCCAGACCACACTTCATCCCTGGGATCTGGCACTGACCCTGAAATGGGGAGAGGAGCTGGGTAAACTGAGCAAGACTGGTTCCCCAGCCCTTCTACTGGCAGACACAGCCCAGCTTGGGTTCCTGCTCCTGCTCTAAGAGGGTGTAGGGGTAGAGGGTTCAGCAGGGCCTCGGGCTCTTGTGGCCAAGTCGTGGCCACCAGTCAGACTGCCTTCTGGCCACCTTGCAGGGCAGAGAGCTCAGCTAAGGGCATCCACCACTTCTACAACAATGTCAGCGGGCTGACCAGTTTTGGTGAGGTGAGAGCCCTGGTTTCATACCCTCCCCACATGCATGTACACATCCCACCTGTTTCCCACAAATAAACGCACATACATGTGCGCCCCTGATGCCTTCTTAACCTGTTCCTGCAGAAGGTGGTGATGGAAATGAACCGCCTGGGCATGATGGTAGACCTGTCCCATGTCTCAGACGCCGTGGCACGACGGGCCCTGGAAGTGTCACAGGCACCTGTGATCTTCTCCCACTCGGCCTCCCGGGGGGTGTGCGAGAATGCGCGGAACGTTCCTGATGATATCCTGCAGCTTCTGGTGAGAGACTGCCCTGGCCCTTGAACCTAAAGCAAGAGGTTTGAACCAAGAGTCCTTGAACATGAGCCCCAGTTCCTTCAACTCCCTCAAACCCTGGGCTGAACATCTGCCCCACAAATTCCCAGTCCACAGCCCTGAAATCTTGAACCCAAGAGAGGGTTCTAGGTGGTAAATACTCCTCTAAGTCTTCAAACCCAGGGCCAACGCACCACCCAAACCAGGGCCACGACTCCTCCATTCACACAAACCAGAAAGATGAAGTCTCCTCTGACCCAAAGCCAGGGCTGAACGCCTTCTGCATGGGGGCCCAGCGGGTGAACAGGCGGGTGCTGGTGCTGGGTGCGGGGGAGGCCAAGCTGAGAGTCCACTTGTCCACCCATGCAGAAGAAGAATGGTGGCATCGTGATGGTGTCCTTGTCTGTGGGGGTGCTGCAGTGCAACCTGTTAGCCAACGTGTCCACTGTGGCAGGTAAGCCCACCCTGAGCTCTCTGAGCAGCTCTGATTGGGACTTGACGCTTTGGAGGGGAACCTCAGAGCGGCCAACACATTTGACCCACCCACTGGCAGGAAGCAAAACCCCCAAAACAGACAGTACACAGCAACTTGCTGCCACATAGAACTGGAGCCACAGAGTGGATAGTGCAGTCCCAGTGGGGATAAGCAGTCGGACATAAAGCCTGGGCACCTCTGTAGGGGCTCCCAAAGCACCCTGTTCCTGCCTCTGGCCAAGGGACTGGGAAGCCCCTTGGGTCTCTGTGGTCTTTGTCCATTGTGCTCTTTGTTCCTCTCTCCTCTTCCACACGAATGGAAGGGAGCACTCACGGATTCTCAAGGAGACTTCAGGCAGGGTGAATCCTGATGTGAAATGACCCAAACTGGTGGCTCCGGGGTCTACTCCAGATGTGAAGTCCAGTCTAGAGCCAGCTGGGATCACATCAGGTCAAACCTCAGGGCTCTCAAGTTGGCACACTGGGTGCCAGGCCATGAAGTAATTGGCCCACATGGCCTCCAGGCTGCAAGAAGGGGAATCGGCAGAGTCCAGCCCCAACTCTGCAGCCCAGCCCTGAAAGCCTCGCATTGTTGCCTCTCCATCCCCTAGATCACTTCGACCACATCAGAACAGTCATTGGATCCGAGTCCATTGGTGTTGGCGGAGATTATGATGGAACCAGCCGGTGAGTGCTTGCCTGTGGCTTGTCAGGGCTGGCTGTGCAGCAGTGGGGCCTTCACAGTCTCCTTGCCCACCATGGCACGGTCCTCCTGGCCTTGCGGCCTTGACCGCAGCCTCAGGTCTGCTGCCCAGCTGGCATCTTCCCTCCTGGTGTCTGTTTCCTGGGCCCTCCTGTCTGTCTGTGGCCCATTGGCCACATTCTAGGTCATCATATTTGGCTGAGCCTCCAGACAGGGCTCCTCTGCCCACCATGTGCATCCATCTCCAGTGGGTGCTGACAGACGCACGGCCTCTGAGCAGACTTTTAGCAACGTCTGGTACAGGCTGACCATCTTTTCTGCTTGCAGTTGGGTCTATGCATGTAGGGGTTCAACCCAAATCCTAAAATGCTTTTCTTTTTTTTCTATATAGAGAAAAAAATTGCATTCAGTGAAAGTTACAGACCTTAATAATTCAATTCAAATGAGTTTTGATGAATATTCAAGGAGGTTTTGGTTCAGAAAGGTGGATCACAGAGGTGAATCATTTACTCTCTCCCAGTCTCCGTTTCCCATATCCAACCAGGGCTGGGGGGTCAGTGGACCTTGGACACATAGAGCTATGGTGCTGAGTCAGGATCAGGGAACAGGTCTGGGGTCCAACAGCCAGTTGCCTGGTGGCCACACAGTTTCCCTCAGGGGCTGGAAGATGTGTCCACGTACCCAGTACTGATAGAGGAGTTGCTGAGTCGGGGCTGGAGTGACGAGGAGCTCCAGGGCATCCTTCGAGGAAACCTGTTGCGAGTCTTCGCACAAGTGGAACAGGTATGCTGGGCTGGGCAAAATAATCCCTCGGGGGGCCAAGCAGGTGTGTCAGGGGAAGCTGTGAGAGCTCCTGACCACCGACTGCTGCCTCCAGGTGCGGGAGGAAAAGAAGGGGCAGAGGCCCTTAGAGGATGAACTCCCGGCTGAGCAGCTGGACAGCCCTTGCCGCTCCGTCCCCTCACGGCTGCCTCACAGACACAAACAGATGGCTCCAGACCAGAAACTAACCGAGACCCCTATGCATTGGATGCCCAAGTTGTCACCTAAGAAGTCATTCTCAAATTCATCCCCCCACGTGGTCCCAAGCCTCACAATGATTGCTGCCTTCCCGGTCATCATTCTGCGGCTCTGGTGACCCAGTTAATCCTGTCAGATGTCATTTTGGTAGCTGTGGACACCCCACAAAGTTCCCCCTTCGTGCAGGCACAAGTGTTTCCTGAAAATAAATATTTTAGACTGGAAGCAGGCATGAGTGTCTTTCTCTGTGATGGGTCTGATGGCGCAGGCTCCCAATGCTGGCGGTTGGTGGGTGACCCTGCGGTTCAGCCACCAGGAAGACCTGTCAGTAGTGGCCTGAAGAAACCCAGGTGGTTGGGCTCAGCAATGGAAGAAGACACGGGCGGCTCTGGCTGCAAGAGGGTGGACCCTGCTCCGGGTACCCCCCGAGTAGCTCATCCCAGTCCCCATCTGACCCATTGACCATCACCTGGGGACCCTTTAGGGAATTCCAGTTCACATTCCCAAGTAGGGAACCTGCCTGGATTACAAATGACTTTTGTTCCTATTTGGACAGAGCCCAGAATGTCACGCCACATATGGACCATAGGCCTCCAATGGCCCTGCTGCCCTGGATGTAGGCCCACGTGTCTTCCTCTCAGGGACTGGCCCCCCAGGGACTTCCTCTCTGAGAGGCGCAGGCTACTTAAAGACAACCACCTTATCTTACCCCCGGGCCATTAATAGTAATGGCAACTGCATTGATTGCCAAAATTAAGAGTTAGTACATTAAGAGTTAATAATCAGCCCTGGCTAGTGTGGCTCAGGGGATTGAATGCCAGCCTGCGAACAAAAGGGTCACCAGTTCAATTCCCAGTCAGGACACATGCCTGAGTTGCAGGCCAGGTCCTCAGTAGGGGGTGCATGAGAGGCAACTATGCATTGATGTTTCTCTCCCTCTCTTTCTCCCTTCCCCTCTCTAAAAATAAATAAAATCTTTTTAAAAAAGAGTTAGTAATCACAGCTAATAATAATAACATGATAATTGATAATAGCTAATAAAAACAATAATTAATACTGATAGTCATAAAAGCAGTCATATTTTAAAAAATCATATTAACTTGAGGAACAACAATACTGACAACAGAATTTTCAATGGAAATAATGAAAATATATACACAGTGGAATACCTTTAACCTCATGAGTGAAAATAACTATACCATCATAGTGGCATCTCGTAAAAGAAGTTATAGTAAACTGCAGTTATTTAAAAATTATTTGGTTGAGAGAAATTGTCAAATGTGCACTCTCTCAACAGAATATGAGCTAAGCAAAGAAGTAGGTTTTGAAAATATTTTTCATGAGTTTGCTTCCATTAAAGCCAGGATAGTAAAATTATAATTCTGGTTGGATATATATATATAAAAAATTACGGAAATGTGAAATAACATCATGAGTTTTAGTACATCCACTTTCCGGCTCTTTAATATTTTTCAACTATTTTAATGTTCTGGAAAGGTTAACCATGAAAAAATACCTTAAAATGGACATCAAGGTACACATTCTCCTCCTCCCCCAGGCTCCCAGTTGACTGGGCTCTGCAGCGGTGCTCAGAAAGTTCTAATAGTGCTTTCCATTCGTTTCACCTGTTCCCTCCTTTCTTGACTCCTTTTGAAGCAATTGAATAGCACTCTGAAATCAACTTAATCCCAGTTATGATCCTTCCAACCTTAGCTGATCCAGGTCAGTGTCCACTTAGGAAGAAATGGGAAGGTGTAGGGCAGGGGGGTCAAACTCATTTTCACCCGGGGCGGTGGGGTGGGGGCACATCAGCCTCGCGGTTGCCTTCAAAGGGCCGAATGTAATTTTAGGACTGTGTACATGTGACCACTCCTTAACAGTTAAGCAAGAGCTCAGCACTGCCGCGGAGTAGAAACAAGGTGTCGGGCCAGATAAAACAAGGTGGAGAGCCGGATTCAGCCCGCAGGCCTTGTGTTTGCCACCTGTGGTGTAGGGGTTACTAGAAGACAGAAGTTCAGTGGAGGGCCTTGCGTTGCTGGAGCTCAGACCTCTGAGATGAGGCTGAGGCCAGCGAGTAGTCAGCTGGTGCAGGTGTTCTGAATGGGCGTGGCAAGGCTGCTCTGTGCTGGCCACAAGCTGGAGACCACAGCCAGCTGCCACTGTTGGAGCAGCACTGACACGAACGAGAAAAGCATTTCTCTTTCCTCCCCCTGAGTTTCAGTTTCCTGGGAGCCCCAGCCTCACAGAGCAGAGAAGAGCAGGCTGGACCCCGAGCTGAGAAACAGTTGTTACTAACTGGGATTGCGGCAGGCCTGTTTCAGTCTTTGGTGTTTCACCTCTAGAGTGTCCATTGTGGCTGTCCTTACCTTGGGCCATGGATGCTAATCTGTCTTCTAGCCCCACAGTGCCGCTAGTGGAAGACACAGCCCAAAGGCTGGGCGCATCTCTGGGTTTGCACGCTCCCTGGATCCTAGACAAGCGATTTTCCAATATCTTGTTAATTCATTGATGTCATCAAGAAGATCCTTTTTGTATTTTGCCCATCTTTTCTAGTTGTTGTCAAAAGGAGTGCAACTTTGATTTACTTAGTCAACCACAGCCAGACATTTGGAATTGTTTATATAAGGGTAACATTTTAAAATTTTACTGTAAATATTGGACCTTCACCTTCAGGTAGACTAATACAGGAAACAGCTATATGTGCAGTGCTTTTGCATTTTTAGTAAACTATCAGCAAACTTATCATTATGTTGTTTAATATCACTCAATTGAAGACCTCTGTGGCAAGTCAGCTAAGGCGTGTAAGAGGCCAGAATGAACATTTATTTCCCTCCTTCTCTCTCTCTCTCTCTCCCCCTACCCTCTTCCTGAGAGAGCCAAAGCAGGAGGTAGCTGCATCAGACTTGGTCCTTAACACCAAGGCATGCAGAAGGGGCAGCAATGGACAGGAGGAGCGGTCACCAGAGGCCAAGGTCCTTCTCCTGGCGTCCAGAGGGGAGGCCCACTAATCAGGGAGCCAGCTTGGAGAACAGGGGACAGGCACAGATGTAAAAGAGGGGACAGCTCATTTCAGTCTGCATTGTTGGCCCCGCAGCCTGGTAAGATCTCATTCAGGCCCATTAGGCTCAGATGCCACCTAAATGCATTTCTGAGATCAATTCCCCCGAAATTAGGGCTTTGTCTGCAGAAAACAATGAATTCTATTATTCAGGACTATGGCCAGCCTGGAAACCACCTCGTCTTAGAGGAGGATTTCTGCCCCAGGTGAAGTCATGTGTCAAACCTAACACCCTCCCCGACCCACCACGCGCTTAGCACCAAGAGCTCTAACCTGACTTTGCACCCTCCATGCCCTCTAGGGTCTTCCAGTTCCTCCTCCACAGCATAGTCATCCTGCCCAAACCAGACCTGTGCCGGGGCCACTGGCCAAGCTGGGATGCCCTCTCCAGGGCCCTTCCTTTCAAGGCTTAGCCACTGCTCTGGTGCCTCCACTAAGGTCTTCCCGCCCTGGCCAGCCCTCGCCAGCACTACCAACAGATTCCCTCAGCCAGGATAACTGTATCTCAGAGAGAGAATGCATAACTTGACCAGGGAGTTGGTAACCCCCTTCCCAAGATGGTTATATTAACTGTTTAGTATACATACTTCTCTATAGTCTCTTTTTTTGCACATATATTTACATGTACAGAAGCAAATTCCAACACTAGATACAAAAACAAAGTGGTCTCCCACAACTATTGTTTTTAAATTTCATTTTTATTACACATGTAGGGAATCTTTTTTTTTTCTGTCAAACAGATCTACGGGTAGTTCACTATTCTGAGTTGGGGCTTAGAATTTCATGGGAGAGTTGACCTGTGAGGCACATCCCTGAGACTAAAACTCATCTTGTCTGCTTATAGGTGAGATTAGGGACACTCCTGGGCTCCAGTTCCCCCACTGGCCCACCCCTTTAGCCAGTCTGTCAGTCCAGGCGAGGAGCAGGGTGGAGGGATCCCAAGAGGAGGGAGCCCACGACGTGTCACCAGAGGGCGCTCGCAGGGGAGGCCGGCCTGGCCCATTGAGGAGCTCTCCAGTTGGGGGCAGGAGGGCCTTACCGCCCCCTGGCGGCTACTCAGTGCGACGGCGTTGAGGATCTCCCGGAGTCTTCCAGTGTCTCTCCTCACAAGGCCGCGCAGCTGAGTCACCTAAATCGACGGTCGGGACCCCATTGTCGCCCTCTGCCCGCTTGCCAGGACCCGCACAGCATGCAGCCCGCGGGCCTCGAGTGTTCCCATGTGCTCAGCAGGCAGCCTCTGCTGCGCCTGCTGTTCTTGCTGTCTCTGCTGCCACAGCCGGTAACCCGCGCCCAGACCAAGCCAGGGGCACCCAGCGCCCCAACAGCGCTGGGAACCGCCAGCAACATGACCACGTTGGGCGTTTCTAGCGTCCCAACCCTTCCAGGAACCCCCAGAGCCCGGAGACTGCAGGAGCGTGTACAGGCCTTGATGCGGAACTTCCCACTAGTGGATGGGTGGGTAGATGAGGGGTGGGGACCAGTGGTGGCTGCCCTCACCCCTAAGCAAGGGAGGGGTCGTGAGCATGCAGAGCTAGCAAGGAGGCTCCCTCACACCACCCCTGGATACACTCCACCATCATTCATGGGCCTCCTTTGCTTCATTATCTCATTTCTGGTGGCACCCCCCCCCCCACTCCTAATTTGGACCTCCAGAGGTCTCTGTACTGTCTGTGTGAGGTGGGAACGTGGAGTGGGACAGGACAGTGGGAGAAAACAGGCCAAGGCATGTTGCCATGTCCCGCCTGACCTGGAGCCCCTGTCCCTACTCTAACCTTGCCTCGATGCCCCCAGCCACAACCATCTGCCCATGGTCCTGAGAGAGCGTTTTCAGAACAGACTACAGAGTGTTAACCTGCGCAACTTCAGTCACAGCCAGACCAACCTGGACAAGCTTAGGGATGGCTTCGTGGGAGCCCAGGTAACACAGGGACACACAGGGTGCCACAGCATGGCTTCTGGGGAATATGGAGGCCACAGAAACCTGGGCAGACAGTCCTTTATCACCAGACACACCGTGTGTCATCATATGGCTGCTGGGGAGTTTGGGAGCATTGGAGGCCAAGACAAGTTGGCCACACAGGTTCCTAGGTTCCATGGAGACACAGAGAAAGTGACCAGAAAGTCCCAGGTTATTGTGGGAGGTGCTGGAACCACAAAGGACATGGTGGGTTGGCCCTGGGGCATTCGCACAGCACATGCACAAACAGCAGGCAGTGAGAGTGCGTCATGAGTCCAGGGTTTGGCTGCTGGTTGCAAGCTGGACGGTCATTAAGGTGCCATCAGGTTATGCAGTGTCTCACTTGGGCCACTGGCCCAAATGAGTACCTTGGGGGCTGAGAAGGAGTGCCAGGTCAAGGTCTGATCTCATTCTGGACCCTCGGGCCCTACCCCTAGTTCTGGTCAGCCTACGCCCCTTGCCAGACCCAGGACCAAGATGCCGTGCGCCTCACGCTGGAGCAGATTGATCTCGTTCGTCGCATGTGTGCTTCCTACACTGAACTGGAGCTGGTGACCTCAGCCGAAGGTGGGCTGTCGAATGGGGGAATAGTCAGGGCTTACTCTGGTGCTTCTGGCTCCGGCCCCTACCCACTTGATTATCTACCCTCTTCTAGGTCTGAACAGCACTCAGAAGCTGGCCTGCCTCATTGGCGTGGAAGGTGGTCACTCACTGGACAGCAGTTTCTCTGTACTGCGGAGTTTTTATCTGCTGGGAGTGCGCTACCTGACCCTCACCTTCACCTGCAGCACACCCTGGTGAGCAGAGTGGAATGATAGGTGGCATGGCAGGGAAACTGCCAGAGAGGTGAGGACAGAGGGGTCCAGAGAGGGAGGCTGGACTGCCACAGGTCCCTCACACTCCCAGACAGCAGCTGGCCTCAGTCCTTACCCTGTTATAGAGGTGGGATGGATGAACAGAGGGACTGCGGAGTCCCCAGGCTCTAGTGGCCAAGATATGGCCCACAAGATTGCTGTCCTCTTGGTTGTTTTGCAGGGCAGAGAGTTCCATCAAGTTTAACCACCACTTCTACACCAACGTCAGTGGGTTAACAAGTTTTGGTGAGGTGAGGACTCCTGTTCCCTCCCCTAACCCACCCCTTCCTTACAAATACGTGCACGTACGACACACACACGCCCAAACGGTAAAAAACTGTCCCTGCAGAAGGTGGTAGGGGAAATGAATCGCCTGGGCATGATGGTGGACTTGTCCCATGCGTCAGACACCTTGGTGAAACAAGTGCTGCAGGTATCGAGGGCTCCCGTGATCTTCTCCCACTCAGCTGCCAGGGCTGTGTGCGACAATCTGCTGAATGTTCCCGATGACATCCTGCAACTTCTGGTGAGTGGCTACCTCAGCCCTCAAACCCAGGGCTAAGCATGCTTCCAACAGAGATTCCTGACCCTGATCGAGGATACCAGCCCGGGCCTCACTTTCGGACCCGAGGCTAGTTCACCCTCCCCATCTCTGAAACTCAAGTCCAATCAGTTCCACCCAGGAACCCACAAACCCAGAGGAGGCGAAGTGTCTTCTAACCCCTAAGGCCGGGACTGAGCGCTGTCCTACGAAGGCCCCTAGGGCACAAGGAGGCAGGTCATTAGGCCAGAAGGGCCACACTAAGTACCCATTTGTTTATCCCTGCAGAAGAAGAATGGTGGCATTGTGATGGTGACTCTGTCCATGGGGATTTTACAGTGTCACCTGTTTGCAAATGTGTCCACTGTGGCAGGTGAGCCCCACCTCAATTCCTTGGGCAGCTCTAGTTTGGGCCTGTGGCCGTCAGGGCTCAGGACAGCTCCAGCTGTCTAGCACCCATGTTGGCCAATGGGCAGCCTTCCCAACAACCCCAGGGAGTAGACACAGCTCTTCACTGCCTCCCAGGTCTGGACCCACAGCCAATACTGATGGGGCTGGGCAGGCAGCTGCCTCTGCCTCTGAGTCTCATTTTCATTCCCACCCCTCTGGACAGGACAGGCAGAGCCCCAACCAGGCTCCCAAGGAACCCAGAGGCAGGGTGGCTCTGAGGTTCACTCTAGATCCATTGTCCAGCCTGTGGCCACTTCAGAACTCACAACTGGCCAGGAGCTCTCTGGAGACAGCTGCCATGGTCTGGAGTGCTGTGCGCAGGGAACTGGCCAGGGCCGAGCTTCCCTGGACCAGGGCTGGTCCCAGGGCCAAACTCCAGCCCAGTGCTGCCCACCACGAACCTTCCCTCTCTAGATCACTTCGACCACATCAGGTCAGTCATTGGATCTGAGTTCATTGGGATTGGCGGAAATTATGATGGGACTGGCCGGTGAGTGTTTTCCCTGCAGCTTTTCTTGGGATTCACTGTAGCAGGGAGTTACAGTTCCCCACCCTCTGGTCCTCCCATCCTTCAAGCCTCAATCACAGGCTCTTGCCTTCCTGCCAGCCAAACATTTTCCCACCCCCAGAGCCTGTTTCCTGGGCTCTCCCTGCTCCTTCTGTGGCTTGCTGGACCCACTGCCACTCCAGGTCCTCACCACAGTTAAGTACTACCCTCCCCCAGGCAGAGCTCATCTGTCCTGCACAAGCTCCACTCCCCGCCCAGCAGACCTGTTGTGGGCTGATCATCTGCTCGGAGGGCAGATGCCGCAGAAGCCCAGTCTTCAAGGAGCTTCCTAAGTTGCATTCAGTAGCCTGAAGAACATGGCCTTCATTTTCCCCTAAGTGCCTGGGGCTATTGGGACAGAGGCCCTAGACCAGGATCAGGGCCTAGGTCCCACAGCTGGATGGCTGGTGGCTACACAGGTTCCCTCAGGAGCTGGAGAATGTGTCCACATACCCAGTTCTGATAGAAGAGCTACTGAGGCGTGGCTGGAGTGAGGAAGAGCTCCAGGGTGTCCTGCGTGGAAATCTGCTGCGTGTCTTCAGACAAGTGGAGCAGGTATTATGCTCGGCTGAGCCAAAGGATGGTTCAGTGGTTTGAGCAAGAGAGGGGTGCGCTGGGGGAGTCACTGACTGATGACACCCACCCGCAGGTGAGAGATGAAAGCAGTGGTCAGACCCCTGAGGAAGATGAGTTTCCAGACAGAGAGGCGGGCAGGTCCTGCCACTCCCATCTCCTGTCTCAGTCGCAGCGTGAACACTCAGGCACACACATGAAGGTGACCAAGAAGCCAACCAGTCATGTTCTCCAGAGACTCTCAAAAGCCTCCCCACAGCCTGTTCTAGCCTTCATGGTTACTGCCACCTTCTCACGCCTCATCCTGTGGCTCTGGTGACCTGGTCAGTTCCCCAGAGGTCACCTTAGCAAAGTCTCACAAGGTCCCTCTCCTAGTCAGCCAGGCACCAGCATATGCTAAGAATAAAGATTTTGGGCATGAAACCAGGTGTGAGCGTCCTTCCTCTTTGACGTGAGAGGGGTGATGGGTAGGATCCAGGAGGCTCTTGGGTGGTGAGGGGCCTTGTGGCCTAGCTCCAGCTGCTCAAGGTGAGTGGTTCCCAGTGCCCCCCAGCTTTGTCTCATCTCCGAAGGCAGAGGCACCTCACCATGTTCTATGCTGAAAGCCCACAGAACACCAATGACTCGAATCCAGAGTTGACTCCATCATGGAGTGTGATGGTACATCCCCAATCTCTATCTCTGAAAGGTTTAAGTTTGTTTTTTCAAGAAGCTGGTGTCATTTATAGAATAAATAGTCATTTGTTTGGAAATATTGAGAGAAAGTGTGTAAAGATTTTAGAATTTTCAGATAAGGTCCTCTGATTTTTTTCATTAAACTGATTTTTTAGTGGAAGGGGAAAACCAGGTCTTAAAAACAATTTTAAAAAATAGCTTTAAAAAGAGAAAGAAAAAGAAACTAGTGCCAGCTGCTTGGTTTACTACACACCCTCCATCTTTGGCCACTTTCCTCTCCCGATCCACAAGGGAGGGCCCCAACCAGACCTAAGTTCCTCCCAGGGGAACTTGACATTGAGAGAAAGAGAGACTATAATGCCACCGTATGTTATAAGTCGTGCCCATATATGTGCAGGTCTGTTTTCAAATGCTGTTCCACTTATTTGGATTATTTGTTTATCATAGTATCAATACCAAAATGTATTAATTACAGCATCTTCAAAACAAGTCTTGATGTCTAGTAGAGCGAGTCTTCCCACTTTAATAGTATTATATCAGTCAGTATTTGATCAGATAAGTAGATCCCTTATGAATACTATAAAATGAGAAACTTATCGTAGGGATTAGACTGTATGCACATGTAGGAGGCATGGAAAAATCTACGCAAAGCTGTTTGTTTCCCGCCCTATGCGTCTAGAGTTGGGTCTTAGGCCTGTACGGGTAAACCTGGCCAGAAGTTAGGCAGGGGAGATGGGTGTAGGTGAAGAGAACAAGGATGAACTCATAAAGCTAACTGCGACAACTGGATATCCATTTGGGGAAAAGAAAAGAAGGATATTGGCTCTGACCGGTGTGGCTTGGTTGACTGGGTGTCATCCCACAAAGCGGAAGTTCCCGGTCAGGGCACATACCTGGGTTGTGAGTTCAGTCCCTGGTCGGGGTGCATACGAGAGGCAACTGATCCATGCTTCTCTCTCACATCGATGTCTCTCTTCCTCTCTTTCTTCCTCCCTTCTCTAAAAATAAATAAGTAACATCTTTTTTTTAAAAAAAGAATATTGATCCCTAGCTTACACCACACAGAAAACAACATGTGAAATTAAGCCCTGGCTGGTGTAGCTCAGTGGATTGAGTGCAGGCTGGGAACCAAAGGGTCCCGGTTCGATTCCCAGTCAGGGTACATGCCTGGGTTGCAGGCCAGGTCCCCAGTGAGGGCCATGTGAGAGGCAACCATACATTGCTGTTTCTCTCCCTCTCTTTCTTCCTCCCTTCCCCTCTCTCTAAAAATAAATAAATAAAATCTTTAAAAAAATGTGAAATTAAGTTGAATACGTCATTGATCTAACTGCAAAAGACAAAAGAATAAAACTCCTAGAAGGTAGTGTAGGAAAATATATTTGTGATCTCAACGTAGGGACACTGGACATAAGCATTAATGACAAAGGACAAGATTGATAAATTCAATTACATTAAAATTAACAACATGCTCATCATAATTTACCGCTAAAAAGAGTGAGAAAGCAAGCCAAGAGTGGGAGAAATTTTCAACACACGCCCTTGACCAAGGGCTTGTATTCAGCAGCGGACAACCTAATATAAAAGTGGGCAAGAAAAAATTTTTTAAATAAAAGTGAGCAAGATATTTGCATAGACACTTTACAAGAAAGGATATGCAAATAGCCAATTAGAATACAAAAAGATAATCAATCTTATTAATCATTAAGGAAAGGCAAATTAAAACACATAATGAAGATAATCTCAATTTAACGGATGAACAATACCCAAGCGGTAGCAACAGACATTCTCACACCCTGCTGGCGTCAGGATAAACTGAGAAAAACCACTTTGGAAAGTAGTTTGACATTATTTACCACAATGGAAGACATTGTCCAAGGACTTAGTGATTTTTTCCCCAAAGACTCAGCAGAAATGCCTGCACAAAAAGACAAGACCATCTATGCTCAGAAAAGCATCATTTTTAATAATTTCAGACTGAAAGTAACCCAACCACAGAGAAATGACGGGTGCTGTATGAACTCCGTGGACTAGTATATTGCACCGAAAAGGAACAAACGACAGTTACACGCAACGGCTTGCAACTATCTTACACTACTGTTGAGTGATGGAAGCCAGGCACAAAATTACACACATCATGTTATTTCGTCTATAAAAGTATATTTTTTAAAAAAGGTAAAATGGATCTCTGCTGTTACAGTCAGTGTAGGGTTACCCTAGGGGGAGGTAATGCTTGGAAAGGGGCTTGAGGAGGGGCCTCTGGTTGCTAATGAAGTGCTGTATCTTAATCTGGGTCCTGGATACGTGGGTGTGCTCATTTCGTGAGCATGCATGGTGTTCTACACACCTACGATATGCAAACTTTTTGTATGGACGTTTTCATCGATAAAAAGATTTTATTTATTTATTTTTATTTTTAAAAGATTTTATTTATTTACTTACAGAAGGGAAGGAAGGGAGCAACAGAGAGAGAGAAACATCGATGTATGAGAGATACATCAAATGGTTGCCCTTCCCACACCCCCTACCAGGGACCTGGCCCGCAACCCAGGCACGTGCCCTGACGGGGAATCAACCAGAGGCCCTTGGTTCACAGGCCAGAGCTCAATCCACTGAGCCACACCAGCCAGGGTGATTTTAAACATTTGTAAGAGCACAAATCGGTGGCATTCATTTCATTTACAAATGTTGTACAAACATCACTACAATTTCCAAAATGTTTTCATTATACCAAACCAAAACTTTGCATTCATTAAATGTAAGTCTCCACTGGCCCTTAGCTCAGCCCCTGGTAACCTCTATTCTATTCTCAGTCTCTATGAATTTGTCTATTTCAGCCAACTTACAAATGGGAAATTATACAGCATTTGCCCTTTGGCATCTAGCTTATTCATTTAACATGATGTCTTCAAGGTTCATCCATGTTGCAGCGTATATCAGACTTCATTTCTTTTTATGGATGAATAATAGCCCCTGGGATGTAGAGATCACAGTGTTATCCACTCACCTGTTGATGGAAGAGAAACTTGAGTTGCCTCCACCTTTTGGCTGTGCAATGACCATTGGCATACAAATATCTGTTGGAGTCCCTATTTTTAATTCTTTTGGGTACATGCATAGAGTGGAATTGCTGGGCCATATGGTAATTCTAGCTTTAGCTCAGTAGCAGCTGTGCCATTTTACATCCCCCGCCCCAGCAATGTACGAGGGTTTCAGTTTCTCCACCTCCTCCCCAGCTCTTATCTTTTTTCTTCTTTATTTTTCGATAATAGCTAACCTGAAGGGTGTGAAATGATATCTCAGCCACCAATCTCACATTGTGGTTTTTTATTGCTTTTTCTAATAGCTAATGATGTTGAGCACCTTTTCCTGTGCTTATTGGCTGTTTATTTGTATATCCCTAAACTCCAAGTCAGTGAGTACCCTTTCTCAGCTCTCTGAAGCCACTTTTTTTTTTTTTTAGATTTTATTTATTTATTTTTAGAGAGAGGGGAAGGGAGGGAGAAAGAGAGGGAGAGAAACAGCAATGTGTGGTTGCCTCTCACGTGGCCCTCACTGGGGACCTGGCCTGCAACCTAGGCATGTGCCCTGACTGGGAATCGAACGGGGACTGCTTGGTTCCCAGCCCACACTCAATCCACTGAGCTATACCAGCCAAGGCTTTGAAGCCACTTTTGGACTGACTTGGGAGGCCATCCTGTTCTCCCCAGAAAGCCTCACGATGTAATAATTCTTCTGTCCTCTCGGAGTGCATGTAACCTTATTAGTCTCGACATCTGAACCGAATTGCGAGGAGGATGGGCTGACCCGCTTCTGCAGGGTGACCCCATGCTTTGTGAGGACAACCGTTATACCATCTAAAGCTAATGTAGCCTGAGTGCTAAGGCAATGCCTTTCTGAGACTCTAATCAATGTTCCATATATCAAAAGGGCTTTCGCTCCAGCTGGCAGGAACACAAACTATGCGAGCCCCAGGGATTATCCAGCCAATGTCTTTCCAGTGGTTCCTTCTCTGGTCTTGTGGCAACTTCCCCGTCTGTGTGCACAGGTCGATCGTCTGGCTGACTCAAGGGGACCATCTCTAGATCTCCACACTTCTCTACTTGTGGAGCTTCCTCCGCCATGGTATTCCGTCTGCCCTGCAAATTCTAGCTGCTTTGGCCGTCCCAAATGCAGGGTTTCTTTTTTTTTCCCTCCTCAATTCAGCAAGACCATTAGGTTCTGAGCTGAGATTCCCCACCCCTCATCGCACTCCCACACTACAGCATGGAATTTATCTCTAGGGAATAAGCTAGTACAATCACAGGGCTCACATCACTTATTTCTCTTTCACCTGGCATCCCAGTCCTGTATCACCCATCGCCTAATGTCTGAAAACCATTGTTTAATGCAGTTCTGTTTAATTTACACAGAAAAGTAAGTTTGGCCCCTATTAGGCCATCATGGTTGGAAGCAGTTCTGTTGAGGTATTTTTTTACAACCAATAATCAGTTTTTGTGAGTGTGCCAAGTATACTTGACAAAAATATGTAATTTTCCAGCCCTGGCTGGTGTAGCTCAGTGGATTGAGTGCGGGCTGCGAACCAAAGGGTCGCTGGTTTGACTCCCAGTCAGGGCACATGCCTGGGTTGCAGGCCAGGTCCCCAGTGGGGGCCATGTGAGAGGCAACCACACACTGATGTTTCTCTCCCTCTCTTTCTCCCTCCCTTCCCTTCTTTCTAAAAATAAATAAATAAAATCTTTTAAAAAAATATGTAATTTTCCCATCATTGGAGACAGAACTATATACATGTCCACTAGGTCACGCTCATTAACTGTGTCGTTAAAATCTTTCCTGTCCTTGTTGGGCTTTTTCTTGACTTATTTGGAACCCTGACAGTTGTGTTGAAATTTTCTACTGTGATGGTATATTTAGTTCTAGAAATTTCTTTTTATTGAAATGAAATTAACATACCACAAAATTAAGCGTTGTTGTTTTTTTTTTAAGATTTATTTTTATTTGTTTTTAGAGAGAGGAAGGGAGGGAGAGAAGGAGAGAAACAGCAATGTATGGTTGCCTCTCACATGGCCCTCACGGGGACCTGGCCTGCAACCCAGGCATGTGCCCTGACTGGGAATCGAACTGGGACCCTTTGGTTCCCAGCCCGCGCTCAATCCACTGAGCTACACCAGCCAGGGCAAATTAAGCGTTTTAAAGTGAATATAATTCAGTAGCATTTACTCCATTCACTATGTCGTGTAACCACCACCTCTCTCTAGTTCCACATTTAAATCATCCTAAAAGGAAGCCTTGTACCCATTAAGCAGTTACCCGCCCCCGCGTCCCCCTAATCACCCATCTACTTTCTGTCCCTATGGACTCACCTATTCTGGGGACTTCCTACAAGTGGAGTCATCCAATGTTCCTTTTTGCGTCTGGTTTCTTACACTGAGAGTTCATTCATGTGGTCCTTTCTCTCCATTTTTATTTCACTCCCTGGCTGGAATGCCTATTGTGCTGATGTTAGAATTTCTATTTCTAACCTCCATATCTCTTTGTTTTTTCTTTCTTCTTTCGGGAGAATTACTTAATTTGCCCTTTCCAACTTTCTAACTCATTCTCAAGTAGAGCATTCTGCCATGAGATCACCTGCTGTGTTCTTTGTTTCAAATATTATTGCAGTAATTTTTACACCTGGTTCTATATTGCTTTGATTCTTCTCCCATCCAGAGAGGGGCTCTGTGCCTTCCCACCCCTTCTTGAATCTGGGCTCTGTAACTGCCTGACCAGTGAAGTACGCAGAAGTGATTTTGTGCCTGTTTCCAGGCCTAGGCCTAGAGAAACTCTCAGTGTCTACTCCGTTTCTTGGGGCGCTTACCCACGGACTGCTGCTGCTATACCACGAGGGAGCCACGCAGCCCATAGACAGGACCACATGCAGAGGACCATGCTCTGCTCCACAGCCCCACTGAGCTCTTCACCATAGCCAGCAAGGACTGGCTAGTCACGTGCATGAGCCCTCTCGGAAGTAATCCTCTGGCCCCTACTGATGCCTTGTGAAGTTGAGAGAAGCTTTACTCAACTTGAAGGTGTGTGAGCAAATTAACATTTTTTTTTCATTGCTGTTTTAAGCTACTATGCTTTGGGGTAATTTCTTCAGTAGCAATAAATCACTGGAACAATTTTATTTTTCCTCTTATATTTCTCCTTTTTTATATTTTCTTGTTTCCTATTGCTAATATTCTCCCTTATCTTTTGTCAGGCTAATTTTGAATTGCTGATCAATGTGTTCTGATAATTTTCCTGGTAGATATTTTCTTTTGAAACGTCTCTGCTCCTCAGATGTATTTTTCTTTTTGCCTGTGAGGCATACCCTGTCGGTGCGGGCCACGGGGCCAGTCAGTGAGTGGTGGCGTGGGAGAAGTCGTATCCTAGGCACAGAGTGCCCCAGACCTAAGTTTGTCTGTTGGCCTTTACTGGCCTATCTCCCCGACACAGCCCCGACCCCGCCCCTGAGGAGACAGGCCAGTGTGGTAGCAGGGCGGGAGCAGTGGGAACACAGCTGAGGACGTGCATTTGGCCACATTATAAACCCCAGGCACTGTCCTCTTGTTAAAGGTTCACACCGCACCCTGGCATGCACGCTGGGGCCAGGGACCGAGGATACCCACGTGAGAAGACCGAAAGGGTGACGCTCTTGTGAAATACCCAGTCTAGTAGGCACGAAAAACATTAACCAAAGAGCCCCACAATGCATTTCTTGCTGCAGTGGGGGCTCCAAAGGGAAAGTGCCCCAGGGGAACACTATCCAGGGAGGGTAAGGTGGGGTGTGGGGTGTGTGCCGGGGACGTCTTCTGCTGAGGAGGTAGTGCTCCAGGCTGAGAGCAACTTCCGTCTGGAGGAGTTTGGTAAGTGAGGGTGGGGGCAGAGTCGAAAGGTGCTCTGTCAGAGTGAACAGTGGGGGATTTGCAGAAACTCCCTGAGTTTGAGGAAGTGAAAGAGGCTAGAAGAGCTGAGGCTGTGCAGGAGGGTGGGGAGAGGTGCGGCTGGAGAGGCCGGAAGGGTCAGATGGAGCAGGGCCTTGTGGGCCAAGAGAAGAGCTTGGGCTTTCTCTCGACCATGAGCAGGGGCAGAGAGCAAGCAGTCCACTTGGACGGCTGCTGCTGTGGGCAGCTGAAGGTAGCATGAGGGACAGGAAGTGGGCAGGCCCTGGCTGGGATGACTATGGGGCAGGGGCCAGGGTGATGGTCAGCTCAGAGGTCCTCCTGCAAGGCCCAGGGACTCTGATTCCTGATTCCGCCCTAGAGCTGGAGGCTGGGAAGAGGCGGCAGTCGGAGGGCCCCGTCAGAGGCTGGATGGGAGGACACCACTAATTCTGATGTTCGAAAGCCCAGTGAGCCCGAAAGGGGAGAAAAATGGAGACAGACAAGTGAGATGGGCTCTGGGGTTTTCTGACAGAGAAGCAGCTGCAAGGGCACCTGGGAAGATGCAGATGTTACAGTAAAGCCGACTGTGTAAGTTATCTGAAGCAGCGTGGAAAGTGAAAGAAAAATTACAAGCAAATACGTAAACGATTTGGGTAAAGGAACCCTCAGGAAGTTGCCACAGAACAGGCCGAGGGTGGGGGGTGAACGATATGCTATTACCAAAAGGACCCCCCCTTTTCCTCTGGGGGTCCCCCCGTACTAAGTTCTCTTTGCTCACCGCCAGAGGAAAGACGTCTCTCAATGCCAGAGATTGGTGAAAAGGAAAGGAATTATTTATTTAAAATTTATACAGCCTTAGAGTAATGACTTAATGTCTTCATTAAAATACTAAAGTCCTTTAGAATACCCACAAACACACACAGTCCTTCCTTCCCCCTCTGTCCACTCTGGGGTACCGTATCTCAGGAAAAGAAGCAGATGTCCGTGATTCAGGCTCCAGGCACCATCAGCTGAGTCACCGCCATGATCTCCAGTTAATCCAAAGCCATGTGGCACCTTTTCATGGCCCACCAGCAAGAGTCCTTTCACCCCTTTTCTTCCAGGCAAAGTCTCTCCTGCTGCCTAAGCCATGTGGCAAAAGGGAGCACCCCAACACCATGTGGTCCTAACTCTCACCCAAGCTGCGTGGTCTCCACCTCTGCATAAGCCGCATAGTCCCCATTCCTCCAAAGCCGCGTGGTCCCGCCTTTCCTTCCCACAGCATCTCTCCTGCATTCTTCCAAACTGCTAAGAGAGAGCTCTGCATCGCTGCTACATCTTGCTTCCTAGCTTCCTAAGCTGCTAAACTGCGTGGCAAAGGGAGCCCCAAAGCCACGTGGTCCTGCCCTCTGCCCAAGCGCTGTGGTGACTCCCCTCTCCTGTCACAGCCGCGTGGTCCCAACTCCTGGTATGGCTGCCGCGCCTGTGTTTAAATCCCAGCGCCAGTCTTCCTCTGCAGCCCCATTTCTGACTCCTCCTACAATCAGTTACACCTGCCAGCATTCCCTATTCTTCCAGCTTTACTGGGCTGCCATAGTAAGTCTGGGGGGCCCATGGCATGGAGCCAATCATCTCCAAGCTCTCAGGCTCTGTAACCAGGGGGAGCTGCCTCCCAGTTACATCTTGGGTGGAAGTCACTTCCATTCCCCTGGCTTAAAGCATGGCCACAGCTATTTAACATATCTATGAAACCAGTTAAAGGTTATAGATGTGTTAAATGACCATGCCAGAGGTTAGCTGCAAAGCTGCAGAACAGCTCTGCATGGCCCTGCTCCATGTGTCCCTTCCCCCAGCTCAGACTTGTGGGGGTGGGGACATCCTATATATATTTTTCTAATATTTCCTGAACACCCTGAGTTCTGGACCCCTTTACAAATCCCTATTTGGGGGCCCCCTTTGGCTGCACCCGGTTACAAGGTGAGACAGTAGAAGATAAAATTAAGATTAAAGAATTGAATGAAGCGTCCCAAAGGGGCAAAAAAGGCCAGGAGAGAGGGATGGGTGTCCTTTCTACCAAGGAGGCAGCAGCCGCTGGGAAAGGAGCCAGAATCTCCAGCAGCCTGCACCCCGGAGGGACTCGGAGGAGCGGTGGGAGGCAGAGAGGATGGAAATGGATAGGGGTACCAAGGAATGGTGGAAGGCCCTGGGAAGGACGGGGAAGACCTCCGCAATCCTGGGCAGATCCTGCCAATCATTCCCTGTCTCGGAGTAACAGAAATGTCGCTGAGAGTTTACTATGCACAGAGTGCAGAACCAGTGTACCCCGAGTCTCACCTCATGTTGCCCTCAGACAGCCCCAAGAGATGGAAGCACATTTCCTCATTTACAAGTACCACATCTGGAGCTCAGAGAGGGCATTTCCTCACCTACGGTCACACAGCAATCAGGCCCTTTTTAGGGCGTGGAGCGACTAGTAATACCCGCTTCAGAGGGGCTTCACTCCTGGAGGGGGGGTGCCCTAGGGGAGGAGCCGGCCCAGCCCCTCCTGCTCCCCGCCCCCGAGGGGCGGCCCGGGGGGCGGGCGGAGGAAGTGAGCGCAGCGGGGAGGAATGTGAGCGGGCGGGGTGCGCCGGCCCGGGGCGGCGGGGACTTTTGGGCTGGCAGCCGGGGCAGCGGGAGAGGCAAGGCCGAGAGCGTGCGATGCCTCACTTTACCGTGGTGCCGGTGGACGGGCCGCGGCGCGGCGACTATGACAACCTCGAGGGGCTCAGTTGGGTGGACTACGGGGAGCGCGCCGAGCGGGATGACTCTGACGGTGAGGGCGCGCCCGGATGGGGCCTTGGCGGGGACAGGGGAGCGGGCCACAAGGAGCCCCGCGCTCCCACAGAACACCTAGCCCGATCGCGCACACGTCGATGCGGGCGCAACTTTTCTTAGTCTGCGCCTCCGCTCCCCAGTCCCTCGCTCCGCGAGCGCGGACACGATTTTCCTGGGCCCCGGCGCGCCCTCAGTCCGGACGCCCTCCCCAGCCCAGCTCCTCCCTTACTGGCCGCGGGCGGGGGCTGCAGACGTGGCCGACGAAAGAGGCTCCCTCGGGGCCGCTAGGCGCACGAATAGCGGCGAGCCTCCGTCTCTGGCCCTTCCCGACCGGGAGCATAGCCACTGCTTGGACCCCAGCCCCTTCACCTTCTGTGAACAGCTTCCAGCCTCTTCTCTCTTCGCCTCCCCATTTGTGCTTCACCGCCTATGACCCTGAGACTCCCCTCCCTTCCCCCATTCCTGTACCTCCCTGAACTCCGGCCCGCTGGAGAGAAGAGCGCGCCTGCCGAGGGGGTCTGTGCATGACCGCCTGTGCGCCATCTCGTGTTGATCCCCTCTTAGATCTGTAGGCACAGTGGGCGTCTGAGGGGCACTCACACGGCATCCGGCTTGTCTAGGTGCTTTATGTGAATTGACTCGCTTAATCAGACCAACTCCCCCCATGGGATAGGCCCTATTACACTTCGGAAGGAGTGACTGAGACAGGCAGCAGTTATACAGTTTGCACCAGGGGATTCAAACCCAGACTCCCACACCCTAACTCTTAGCCTAGGTATTAGAACTGGGCCTGCAGGGGAGCCCCCAGGTGGCTGTCCTTGCCAAGGCCCACTCTTGAAGTGTGTGTCTGCATGAATAGTGGTGTATGCATGTGTAACTGCGCTTGTGCAAGTGTGTAGCCTTTATCACAGGGTGAAGGTGGTGTCAGGGAAGCACATTTTCATGGCCGCTTTCCTGCAGGGGTGTCACTGATGAGAATGGTGATATGACTGTTGACAAGTGCCTGTGTCTGTGACTGACCATGATGGAGATATGCAGAGAACACGTGTGTTGGTGGCATGTGTCAGGTGATGCAGTCTTGACCTCTCTCCGTGTTGTCTGTGATGGTGACTGAGGTGATCCATACCCGGTGTGGGTGATGGCTATATGTGAGTCACCTGATTGCCATGTGGGAAGATGGCACAGGTCACTGGCATGGGCTGCTGGACCTCATGGGACTTTACAGGCTGGACAGCTGTGTTCGTGCACACACCCCAGGCCTGGCGCCCTGTTTCAGAGGTCAGGGCAGGAGCCCGCATCCCTGCTCCCTTTAGCTCTGGGAGGCTTTCTCTCCCAAAGGCTGGGCTGGCCTGCATCCCTAGGATCAGCCTGGACCAGTGAGCAGGCGAAGCTGAGCCTAGCCTCTGGCCCCGCCTTGGCCTCTCACAGGGTGACCAGAGGGACCTGGAGCCACATTGGCTGAGTCCTGCCAGGTCCCTCCAGGCTGGGCCAGCTCCTCCCACATCCCCCCTCCTCCTCTTACTACTTTTCAGTCAGAATCTGACTGTGTCTGCGGTATGGGGGACACTCTGCGCCCTGGTAAGTGACGATGATTCCTCTTGGTAGGGACTGCAAAGGGTGGGGGACACGAACAGTGAGCCTTAGGGCCATCTCATGGGGTACCCCCAGCCCGGCACTTCAGTCTCTCAATGCCCACACCTCTGCTCCAAGTGGTGTAGAGGTTCTGGTACCCTTCGCAGATGCCTGTGAGCACAGGGATCAAGAGTGTCATCTGGATCCCCTTCTGCAGCTGATGTATTCACAGCTGTGGCCAGAAACACGCATGTATGTGTCCTTCACAGGCAGCCCCCAGGCCCAGGCCATACTTTGGTTCACCGGCAATTTCAGGTGGTATCTGAGCAGCTTCAGCCTGGCAGGCGTGCCCAGACTTGCCCTGGAATTTTTAGAATAGCTGAAGGCAGTACTGGCACCCAGACATTGCTGAGAGTGCCCCCCCACACCCACACCCACGCACACATATTCCCACAGTCCCCATGGGAGCTGCCCTTAAACGAGGCTTTAGGGAACTCCAGGAAATGCCTGCTGGGTGTCTGGTCCCAGACTGTCCCTTTTCTGATTGATCCGGGCAGTTAGACGAGTGGGTGTTACTATCTCTGCTTCATAGAAGAGGAGACCGAGTCAGCACGGAGAGGGTAAGCGAGTTGCCCTAGGTCACAGAGAGGGAGGGTCAGGAATCCAAGTCAGGGTGCCAGCCATCTGAGCACCAAGAGCCCTGGGTATGTGCACCCTGGGCGCATCCTGGGATGGATCAAGGCCTACAATAGGATTAGGGAACCCGTAGCTCAGCTCCTACCTGGCTCTAGTGGATTCTGGGACCCAAGTTTGGCCCTTCTACTGGGTGACCTTGCCTCTGAATGTCTCTGAGCCTTACTTTCCTTGCTACTAAAAAGGAGTAAATGGTATCTCCTGGAGGTTTGCTGCGAGGACTACTGGCAACCCTTGGAAGGGCTCTGAGGTGCCCTGGTGTCACGGCTGCAGGGACAAGGGATCTGCTGGGTCTTAGAGACACATCCACGCCAGTTTTGGGGAACGGCCTCCTGCCTGGCTCTGAGCTTTCAGGACACTAGTTTGGTCTCCTCAGAGAGATAAAGCAACAATGGTGAGGCAGACTGCAGTGCATGAGGTTAGAGTAATTTATGATATATTTCCAACCAACTTCACAAAAGGACCAGAAGAGATATACAATGCCTCTGCTGGCAGGCTTTGCCCCTGAGTGTCTCCCCAAAGGACTTAGCCTCAGAAAGATCAAAGTCATGCAGGGGAATGGGACAAGGGCTTGGTGACTGCATCTAAGGAATAAATTTAGCTTGGAGATTCCTGGCAGCCAAGGCAGAAAGGGAACAACGATTAGCTTGCTAGCTGCCATTTTCTGACAAAATGAAACATGTGACTTATTTAGGGGAGATACTTTTTTTGCCCCCCACAAATATCCAAGAGGACTTTTCAGACACTTCCCACTGAGGCGCCATCAATGTAACAGGCAGAGTCACTGGGTTTTCAGACTTTTCTTGGGGCTCTTTATCCTGGTCCTGAACAAGCCTCAAGGGCACAGCAAATATCAGAGGGTGTCTGAGGAGCAAATGTGATCCCACATGGCTTTAACATACCTTGGTGGGCCCGCTTGGCCTCTTGCTGCCTTCGTCAAGTGTGCCATTGGTATTGGCCTTCACACAGCCTTGTAGCTCATGGGACTGAGCTGCTTGGCTTGCTCAGACACAGAGAGTTCAGGTTCCTAGATGAGGTGATGTATGGTTTTCACGTGCTATTCGAAGGAAGAGGGACTTTGCCCCAGAAATTGTCATCAGCTTTACCTGTCAATCGCCTTGGGTAATAAAGAATCCACAGTGCAGCACCTGCTGAGTAATTGTTGGCTTAGAGAAGGCAAGTTACGGCTCATGCCGATGGCAAGAGGATGTAGCAGAGGGTGGAGGGTGCCTCATTCAGCATTCTTAGAGACATGAAATTATAGACTAACCAGAAAAGGCTGGCAGGTAGGCCTCACAAAACCAGAGAGGGCCAGTGCATGGCCCAAATACCCCACTAGTCTGGGTCTGTGATGACACCTCTGTTGACACCAAGCCTGCACTGCTGCCAGAGTCTCTGCAGCGCCAACCTGGCTTCTTTGAACCAAGATGTCAGCTTCCCATTTGCTGTGAGGCCTCCAGCCACTGCCGCAGCTGCCAGACTGGAGGGAGAAAAAACAAAACCCAACCCCTCAGCGACTAGAAAAGGGCTCCTTGGTGCCTTCTGCCTGCTTGATGGAAAGTTGGGAATGTCATCAACTGAGCCTCACAAGGGACAGCTTGGAAAAGAGGAAACAGTGCGAATGACGGGTGGCCAGACAAATCAGCCAAGCTTTGAGAGTTGAGGCAGGCTTATTTAAAAACAAAAACAAACAAACAAAACCAACAACGATGCGTCTGGTTCTTTTCTACGAGGTTTCTTTGGAGCTGAGGCACTGTCTCACCAGCCTAGGGGACACATCGGCCACACACCTAGTCTGGGCGAGCATTCAGGAACTGGAGGCAGGGAGGCCAACAAGCAACTCCGGCCTGCAGTCCTAACGTCAACCACTCAGGCTTTTGAACAGGACCCTAGACAGCTTCTTGGGCCCACTTCCGCTCTCTGGAGAGCTTGTTTGCCCCTCCTCCCAGCATGCCCCTGGCTGCCCTCCAGGAGGCCCCGCCCAGTGCATGGTGGGGCAACTAGCATGGCGGCTGAAGGTGCCCTGTGTGGTTTCATCTATCTGGAAGCCAGCACCCGGGTGGACCCTGAAGACACCAAAGCCTTGGCCCCCGTCTCACTGGGTATTCCAACCGGGCTGGGAAAATGGGATTTGAGAGTCTGAGGGCGGGCCAAGGCAAGACCACGCCCTCCCAGCTGGCTCCGCCTCTTGGTGTTAACACGTGCTTGAGCGAGTTTGGGGCCTTCCCACAGTTTCCTGTGCTAGAGGAAATGATGCGCTGAGTTTTGGTAATTGGCCACTCTGACAACACTGGCTCTTCACGGAGACTGGTGGATTTGATGGGGAAACTGCGGCCCTGCCTGCTAACGCTGGCCCCGGAAGTGCTCCACGGAGGTGATGTGTTGTGGGCGGGCCTGCCAGGGAGCCAGCGGTGCACACTGAGGACTCGGGAGGTAGTCCCTGACTGGGATTCTGTCCTTCTCTCTCCACAGGACATGGCAGCCACAGAGAGAGCAGCCCTTTCCTTTGTCCCTTGGAGGCTTCCAGAGGAAGCGAATACTATGACAGGAACCTGGCACTGTTTGAGGTAGTCCAAGAGATGGGCGGGCAGGGGCCTGTGGGGACCCAAGCCATGACGAAGAAGGCAGGCTGGACAGTTGTGCCTCTTTATGTCTTGGCTCCTCCTCCGGTCTCCCCTTGTCTGTCTCACCTTCTTGGTGACCAGGCTGTGGTTCCCTTGGTCGTTTGAACTGAGAATGCTTTCCTAGAGGCCACTCACAACCCCACCCTGTCACCGCCTCCAGAGATATTCACCTTTGACTTCCCTGCAGCACTTCAGCAGGGCCACCGCCTCGGATTTCCCTTCTCCCCTTCGCTCTAGGACTCTTGTGGTCCTAGATCTCTCTCTCCTGGCAGCTCTTCCTTGCCCTTCCTGGTTGGTTCTTCCGACCATCTCCCCCTCAGGTTCACTAAGACCTAGTCCTTCTCACTGGATCTGCCCCCTCTCTGGAAACATTCCCAGTTTTGTGCCTCTGAACTTGAATTTTATCCTTTTCAGACTCAAAGTCAGAATTTGGATCTGGATTCAGGGCATTGGTTCAGGCCCCTAAACTCCAACCTACGCATTCAGCTGCCCCCATGGAAGTCCTGAGGGCTCCTCAGTGTCCGCATGCCCCCCAAAGACCTGCATCTTCACTTTTTACTCCAAACCACTTCCTGCTTGTGTGGGGGGTTAGGGGAGAGCAGGCAGATGGGCAAAGACTAAATGTGGGCATAGGTAGGTGGAGGCATGGCGCTGGAGAAGTCATAGACCCCGGTGGGGGTTGGGGAGTCGGAGCTCTGGGAAGCCTCCTGACTTGGAAAAGCAGCAAGTTTCTGCAGCAAAGACCTTAACCTGGCTCCACCTGACAATGGGCTAGGAGGCCAGGCTCCCGCCTTGGGGACTGAAGTGGGTTACTCTCCAGACCTGGGACTGGGGGCGGGGGCCATCTACAAGGATCAGGGTTTGAGCAAATAAGAGAGACTTTACTTGTCCTAGACATCCTCTCTGACTTCCTTGGTTTCCTGATGTAACTAGGGGTAGCTTTTTTTGTGACAGGGTTGGGGGCCCACTCATAGCTGGGAGGTGGCCGGGCAGAACAGGCAGGATTAATTGTGTCATTCTCCTGTCTGCCAGCCACGTCCTGTCCTGCACTCTCTCCTGAGGCAGGTAAATTTCACAGGTGGGTTGGTAGTGACTGTAGCTTAGGTGGGGCAGAGAGAAGCAGCTGCTAGGCTGAGCCTTTCAGTGCCAGATGCTGGGGTGTGGTGCCCACACCTGCCCAATTGACTGGCATAGGCATCCCCAGGCAAAAGCTGCGATCAGTCCCAGGCCTGCCTCAGGGCCTGGCAAGGGGCCAGAGGCCAGGCTGCTGGCTACACATAAGTAGCCTGATGCCAGCTGGGCCCATTGCCAGACCGCCCTGTGGCTCTGTTTACAGGAAGAGCTGGACATCCGCCCAAAGGTATCATCTCTTCTGGGCAAGCTCGTCAGCTACACCAACCTCACCCAGGGCGCCAAAGAGCATGAGGAGGCTGAAAGTGGGGAGGGTACCCGCCGGAGGACATCCAAGGTGAGCTGGTCAAGGGCAGCAGAGGGGGCACTCCTGGAAAGACAAACTCGACATCCCGGAATTGGCAAGTTCCCCATGTGGTTGTGAGCATCCCAAGGGAAGTGGGTGCCAGATGTGGTCTGCATGGGGTAGAGGGGGCAGAGAGCCAAGGAGGCCCTCAGAAATGACAGCGAGAGGGACAGCTGCCTTTACTCAGCCCGTCTGTGAGAGGCATAGCGCCTGGATCCCTGCACGTCATCACCACAGAGCTGTGAGGCAGGCGCTAGTGTCATCCCCATTTTACAGACGAAGAGACTGAGCGTCAGGGGTGTTGAACAACTTGCCTGAGATGACTGAGCCACCCAAGATCAATGTGTAACCTGGGGGGACACACTTGTGGCTCCATTGTGAGATACATGACCGTGTAGGAGGCCTATCGCTAGTATCCCATCAGGGTGGATAAGGGTGCTACCTTAGGAACCAGGAGCATGGTTGTCCCTTGGGGCTGTGTGACCTAGAGCCAGTAACCAAACGCTTCTGTGCCTTCTTATGTTGGCTTCGTTGGCAGACCACTCCAAGGTTCCTTGGGCACCTGGGGGTGCTGGTCCTTATTCAGGACTCTGGCTCTTCAGACTCCTTGCTCTCTCTTTTTTTTTTTTAAGATTTCATTTATTGATTTTTAGAGAGGGCAGAGGGGAAAGAGAGGGAGAGAAACATCAGTGTGTGGTTGCCTCTCATGTGCACCCCACTGGGGACCTGGCCCACAACCCAGGCATGTGCCCTGACTGGGAATCAAACCAGCGACCCTTTGGTTTGCAGTCCAGTGCTCAATCCACTGAGCCACACCAGCCGGTGTATGGCTTTGCTGATCTTTGCTTAGCTCCCTTGTGTGAGGGGCCTCGGTCCAACTGAGGGCTGGGCAAGGAGCCCTCCTTCTCTACCTATGGACTCCCTGAGATCTGGGAAGCAGCTGTGACTGGAAGGGGCGTGAGTCTAGCATTAGCTATGGTATTCTTGCTGGAGGTCAGCACAAGCAGAAAGACCGCTTGGTTGGGATGAGCTAGGCCCCCAGCCTTAGACCTGCTTGTGAGTTTTGGGCCTTACTGGGGTGGACCAAGGGGAGAGGATAGAGCAGGCTGACGTGCACCCCTCACCTTGCCTCTCCGAGACAAATCAGCCCACCCTTCAGAGAGGGCAGCACAGATAGGACCTCCACCATATCTTGCCGGTGGGGATTTTGTGGGCATTTTCTGGACTGCAGATAGTAGAGAACCCTGGCTATCTGTGGCTATGCAGCCCTACAGAGAGGTCTCAGCCTCTAGATTGTTGCCTGATGTGGGTAGTAGGATCCTTGGGTAAGGCCTCTTTCCTGTTCCTTAAGGCCAAGTCTGGGGAACTGGGAGTAAAAAGGTCCCTAAGAAAGGCTGTAGTGCAGGTGGCTCTCCCTCTCCGGGAGCACACCAGCGCCTTTCCCCTCTTCTTCCCCATAGGCACGTCATTGCCTTTCTCTCTCCTGAGCTCCAAGGGCCCTTCTTGTTTCCTGAGCCCATTTCTTCTACCTCTTTGACTTTCTAAATAAACTTGTTTTCTTAAGATTTTATTTATTAACTTTTTAGAGGAAGGGGAAGGAAGAGAAAGAGAAACATCAGTGCGCGAGAGGTACGTTGATCCGTTGCCTCTCGCATGCCCCAGCTGGAGACCTGGCCCACAACCCAGGCATGTGCCCTCAGTGAGCATTGAACTGGCGACCTTTTTGGCTCACAGGCCGGCACTCAATTCACTGAGCCACACCAACCAGGGCAAATTTTTTTTTAATTAAATAAAAGAAAAGAAAAGAAAAGCTAGTGCACATCTCAATAAGCATTGGAAGGAAGCCTGGGTTGGTAAAGGGATATGGTCCCTTGGCCTTATGGGGAGCCTGTGAGGATGCTGGGGTCCACCCTTAGCTTACCTGGCCTTAGAGTAAGGATGTGAGAGGGTGCCTGAGTGTCCCAGTTTCAGTGGTTTTTTCTATCAAGGAAAGAAGCCTGGTCAAGTCTACAGTAAGTCAGTAGGAAGCGAGGGGAGTTGAGGCCACTCCACTATGGTCCTGACCCAGGGTGGGTCTGAGCTGGGCCACAGAAAAGTAAGGCTTACAGCAGGAAGGGCAGGCCTCCAATCAGACCATGCCAAGACCCTATGCAGCCTCTCCACAGCAGCCACTGCACTTGGCTCTGGCCTTGTGACCTTCTGAAGCTGCCAGAGGTTATTTGGAGATGCAGAAAGCATTTCCGGCCCTGCCCTTTCCCACACTGCCTTTTTTCCAGAGTGACTCAGCCTAGAATTGAGGTGGGGCTGGGAGCTGCCGCTATATAGTGGCTAGTCTAGGGTCTCTGAAAAGGGCTCAGACAGAGCCCGGATGAGGTATGTCTGGCACCTGCACTGTGCAGGACACTTGGAGGAACCATTCATTCTTACTCAGGCCTTTCTGAGGTCCTTCAGGCTGCACATAGATCCTGCCCCAGACCTGGACCCTTCAGAGGAGTTCCTGTGGTCACGTAGTTCTTTCTCCCATCCCAGTTCCAGGACAGCAGACTTTGTTAGGGCTCTGGTAGAAGCTCTTAAGCCCCACTACCCCAGGCTGCACTCACGGGGACTCAGTTCTTCAAGGAGGCACCTTCACCTGCCCTGCCTCTGAGCCTCAGCCTCTGCCCTGGCCTTCTGACTGGCCCCTGTTCTGCCCTTAGGTAGCTGAGAAGTCCTGCCTGCATATGCCCATTAGACCTGCACTTTTTTAAATTGAATTTATTGGGATGACATTGGTTCATAAAACTACAGGCTGCAAGTGTACGACTCAACAAAACATCATCTGTACACCGCATCCTCGTCTTGTTGCCCCAAGCAGTCTCTTTCCATCCCCATTTCCCCTCTTTGCCCACCTCCATGCATCCCTCACACCCCTTCCCCTCTGGCTGTCGTCACACCGTCGCCTGTGTTTTATATACGAGGCCTGTCCAGAAGGTGTCCAGCCATGTAATACGAAAAACAGACATTTATTGAAGAAGATACAAGAAACATTGTACAAAGGACAATGATGCCTCAGCCCCCTTCAAAGTAAGCACCTTGGGACCTCACACAGTTCTCCCGATCACCATTAGCTGCCCCACGTATTTTCCTGAATCTCATCAACAGTCTGAAATCTCTTCCCTTTCAAAGGTGATTTTAGTTTTGGGAAGAGCCAGAAGTCACAGAGCATGAAATCTGGGCTGTAGCTTAGTCACCTGGTCATTTCTTGTTTCACCAAAAACTCTGCACAGAACATGATGCATGAGCAGGCACGTTGTTGTGATGACGCTGCCAATCACCAGTTGCCCCCTAGCTGTGGCCTCTGAATCATCTGAATAATTTCTGTGGAGGAATGTTCAAGCCTAAAGCAAAATTTGATGCAGATTCATTGCTCTACTTGCTCACTCATTTGAATGAAACAACACACAGCACACATTCTCACTCAATGGCATCTACCACCCCACTGACTAGTACAGTACAGTCGTCATTGTTCACGCATGCACATTCCAGTCCGCTCTCCTTGGCTGCCAGGTTACATCGATGGCACACAAACCGGTGTCGTTACATTAATAATGGCTGGACATTTTCCTGGACAGTCCTCATGTATGTATGCATATGTGTGTGTGTGTGTATTTCTTTTTCCTTAATCTGCTCTTCAACCTTGAGTCTCTACTCTGTGTAGGATTTTCCCAACACATTGTCCTAGGGGCCTTCCAAGGCACTACTCACTGGGCTCAGGAGCACCTTTTGGGTACCTTACAGGGCCTGCTGGTGATACAACAGTGAACAAGCCAAGTCTACCCCAGTATGGTCATGAGACATTCGAGTGAATGTTTACCGTGACCTGTAAGTGGCCACTGTGATGGAAGGGCATATCAAATGCCGAGGGGATGGAAGACGAAGTGCCAACTCTACCTAAGGGAACCCAGAGGAACTTCCTGGAAGGGGCAACACAGTTAAACCTCCAGAAGGTTTATCTAAAGAGGAATTTGCCAGGCAGTGAGGCAGGACCAACCCTCCCAGGGAGAGTCCAGTGCGTGTGCTGGTTCAGAGGCTCCAAGAGACCTATATCATTGGGGATTGAAACTGACAATGAAGGGATGGGGCACACTGGGTGGCCCACACCATGGATTACAGGATGGACAGCGCAGAGCGTTTTTGGCAGGGGTGATGAGACTGGACTCGGTTCTCAGAACCCTGCTTTGGCAGCAGAGGAGGCGGCAGTGTGGAGAGGCTGACAGGCACAGTAGGGCGCCGTCCGGGTGCCCCAAGCGCAGCGCCTCAGCTCCGAGGGACTAAGGCAGGGGCCAGGCAGGCTGGCCTAAGAGCAGCTCGAGAGGCGCGCTGGGTAGAGCTTGGCATCCACCTGCACCGGAGTTGGGGGTTGGACCGAGGGAAAGCCAAGGACAAACTCTTAGATTCTGGCTTGGGTGACGTGGGGCCTCCGGGTGAGAGGGTGGAGATCTGAGACAGACCTCTCTCCAGAAGTTTAAAGGAAAAGAGGAAGGAAAGGGGGCAGTACCTTGAAGAGGGGTGAGGCTCAAAAGTCCACATGTGGCGTTTTGAAAGGAACCAGGTTTTATACCTTCCCAGTCCCAAACTCTCTTCATATATAAAAAAGTCAACATAGACATTCTAGCTGTCACCCCACCCCTGTGCTCCCCAGGACTCCACTCAGGATGCACCTCTCCAGCTTTTCCTCTGCAGAACCCCTTGTTCTCTGCTGGGGCTTTCCGTGGTGCATCTGGGCCCCTCTGATGCCCTCTTGTCTCCCCCACCCCTCCTGCTGCACAGGCGCCCAGCATGGGCACCCTCATGGGGGTGTACCTGCCCTGCCTGCAGAATATCTTCGGGGTGATCCTCTTCCTGCGGCTGACTTGGATGGTGGGCACGGCCGGCGTGCTGCAGGCACTCCTCATTGTGCTCATCTGCTGCTGCTGCGTGAGTATCCTGGCTGGGCAGGGTCGCAGCTGCCACCCAGACTTCCCTGCTGAGCTGCTCACGTAGGCCCTCCTTCCCACAGACCTTGCTGACGGCCATCTCCATGAGCGCCATCGCCACCAATGGAGTGGTTCCAGGTGGGTGAGCACTGCCCTGGGCCTGTTGGGGACAGTGGGTCCAGAATCCACATTGACATGCCCAGAACCCTCCTTGCTCCTGACCTCAAAGCAGTTCTTTGGTGGGGTCCTAGTCCCTGAATCCCTGACAGTTGCATCAAGTAGGAACAGCCTTGCTCACCAGGGTCTGAGATATCTGTGGTGTTTCGGTTTTTTTGCTTGTTTTTAAATGTGGGCTGGGGAATGTTAGGATGATCTGGTTGCAACTCTGTCACTCCATTCATTGTCAGGGTTGATTCAGCTGATCTGCCTGGCTAGGTAAGTGTCCCCTTCCTCCCTCACCAAAAAAAATAAAATAATAAAAATAAAAAGGGGGTTGAGGCTGTCAGGAAAGGTGACAGGGGTGTACCTTGTGGCCCACGTCAAGGCGTCTGGTCCGCACCATGGATTAGAGCACAGTGCAGAGGGTTTCAGCAGGGATGATGACACTGGATTTGGTTTTCTTTTCTTTTATTTTTTTTAAATTTTATTTATTTTTAGAGAGAAAGGACGGGAGGGAGGAAGAGAGGGAGAGAAAGATCAGTGTGAAAGAGGAACACCGATCGGTTGCCTCCCATATGCTCCCCATTCAGATACTGAACCCACAACCCAGACATGTGCCCTGACCTGGAACCGAACCAGTGAACTTGCACCCTGAGGGACAATGCCCAGCCAACTGAGCCACGCCAGCCAGGGCTAGACTTGGTTTTCAGAGACCCTGTTTATTAATTTACTCAACAGTATATATCAGTAGACTCCCAGATATTTTTTTAATCTTTGAATCATAATCTAATAATTCATTATTTATTTTATTGCTCAAACTGTTCCACTTCGGCTGTTTAGCTAATCAGTTTGGCTCCTGTGTCTGTATCCTTTTTATTTATTTATTTTTTTTAAAGATTTTATTTATTTAGCCCTGGCTGATGTGGCTGAGTGGATTGAATGCCAGCCTGGGAACCAAAGAGTCACTGGTTCAATTCCCAGTCTAGGGCACATGCCTGTGTTGCAGAACAGGTCCCCAGTAGGGGGCGCATGAGAGGCAACCACACATTGTTTCCCTCCCTCCCCCCCTAAATAAATAAATAAATAAATAAATAAATATTATTTATTTATTTTTGGAGAGGGGGAAGAAAGAGAGGGAGAGAAACTTCTATCAGTTGCCTCTCCCACACACCCCATCCAGGGACCAAACTCACAACTCACACATTTGCCCTCCCGGTAACCTTTTGCTTTGTGGGATGACATGCAACCAACGGAGCCATATCAGTCAGGGCTGGATCCTTTTTTGAATTGATTTTATTTATTTATTTTGAGAAAGGAGAAGGGAGGGAGAAACAGAGGGAGAGAAACATCAATGCATGGTTGCCTTTGCAAGCCCCCTACTGGGGACTTGGCCTACAACCCAGGCATGAGCCCTGACTGGGAATCGAACCATCAACCCTTTGGTTCTCAGGCTGGCACTCAATCTGCTGAGCCACACCAGCCAGGGCTAGATCCTTTTTTTTAAATAACAGTTTTATTAATATTAGTATAAAAATAATAGAGGGGAAAAGGCAACATATGTTTACCCATAAGAGGGTTTGAAAGTACACAGAAATGTAGAAAGGAAAATTGGGCGTACTCAGAATACCACCATTCTGAATTCATTACTATTGGCCTTTTGGTACATGGTCTTATGATCTTAAGAAGTATTGGGAGACTTCCGCCAAGATGGCAGCGTAGGTGGTCGCACTCGCTGCCCGCACATCCAGAATGTCCATACAACTAATGCAGTAGCAAAAATTTAAACAACCAGAACGGACAGAATCGAACTGAAGGGAAGTCCGACACCCAGGAGGTAGGAGAAGACGAACATCCAGGCCGGTGAGCGGGGCAGAAACGGGCGGAGGAGGCAG